>BHFT01023328.1:0-24983 GCA_004320025.1 Laticauda laticaudata
CCCTGAAATTTTGCTCATCCGCTGTGTCCTTTATGCATACGTTTTGCGTCCGTTGGCCAGTGGGACAGGGCCTTAAACTAAGAAACCAAAGCCATATAGATCACTAGTACTTTTATTATAACAGCTATAGCAACAGACTCTTGCAAGTATGAATGTACTTTCCCTCCTTTACTTTATCTTTGTGGAAAGAAGAATGGTATTTGTCTGGGGTATTTTGGACTAGATGACCTACAAGGTCGCTTCCAACTCTGTTATCTGTAATATTTATTTATCTTGTATTCTTGGACAGGGCTTACACCACTCTTATCTGTTGGTTGCTTTGGTACCAGCTCCTCCTACCCTACTTCAAAGTTGTTCCCTATGCCCTCCACATTCCTCTTGTAAAGCACAGTTTGTTCTTATAGAAAGCTCACAGATTGATGTAGGGGCTAACATACCGGACTAGTGAGTTTTAAGTCTCCCATAGACATGAAGGCTGGCTGAGACATACTCCTGGCTCCTGTTATCCATAACAACTACCCTATGAGGTGGGCTGGACTGAGGAAGAGTAACTGGCCCAAAGTTATATATCATGTATATATATTGCCTTAAACTGATCAAGAAGAAGAATATTTTTTTCTGTATATCACTCTGAATTGTTGGTAGAAGAGCAACATGGGGATAGTTTAATGAGTTAATTAAGAAATTACAATAAAGGACAGGAACTAGCAGAGGAGATAGCTTACTTGTTTTGATATTTATAAAAATAATTTTGTGAATGAGCAAGCCCACCTCCTTTGCTGTGGCTATCATGAAAAAAGCTGCAATACAGCAAATAATACTACCAGTCAAAATGATGCTACATGATGTCCACAAGCCTTATGAAATAGTTGTTTCCATTTTCTATTATGAAATCTAATACTTTGGCCATATTATTTTTTTTTTGTCTGGGTGTTGATTTTTGTCAGTATGTCTGGGTGTTGAAGGTATGGACGATTTTTGTTATTTAAGTCAAGAGTTGATTTTGGGCAATTGTCTGGACTAGTCCTTGCAGTTTTCTTCATTAGAGTTCATAAGTAGTTTGCTATTACCTCCTTTCTGTGGCTGAGAGAGAATGACTGGCCCAAGGTCACTGACTAACTTTGCACCTAAGGAAAGACTAGAACTCAGTCTCCCTTTTTCTAACCTGATCTCTTAAACCATTACATCAAACTGGCTCTCCAATTTTTAAAAAACCTGTATTTTTAAGTTTCCTCTGAATTCAAAATAATTTTTTAAAATGCTTGCCACATAATATGAAATTTGCTTAACCTTGGGCAACTATCTTGTCTCAAGACTCCACATGTGACATGATTGAAATTAGAATTAACTATATAATAACAATATAACATAACAATATAACAATACAAGAACACACAATAGATTCAAACACCAAACTTGATTGCAGGAAATACAACTTCAGCAACAGAGTGGTCAATATCTGGAATACTCTACCTGACTTGTGGTTTTCTTCCGCCAAACCCCACAAAAAACTTAACGCTTAGAACCAGTGGTCCCCCAGCTCTTTTATGTACAGGGACCGGTTATCACGATTACTTTGCATTGCTTCCACGAGATCAGTACCTGAGTAACAGCAAGACTACCATTCATCGGGCACGGCTCTTCGGTTCGAAGCCGGACCCCCCCGACCTCCCTTCGAACTCGAAACTTAAGGGCGCAAGGATTCTTCAGGCAACACGCAATGCACTTTCCAACCGAAATACCCGGAAGACAAGCGGCCGTTGAAACAAGAGATGGCAGCGCCCAAGGCTTTGTGGCCTGAGGTTACAGGAGAGATTCCACCGGACCGGAGACCGGTTCGCAGGGACTGGTGATTGGGGATCCCTGCCCCTGAGACTGTCTACTATTGAGCCATCATCACCTTTACCGAAAGAAGTCGTAGGGGGCAAGCTGTAAGACATACCAATGTGCCTACCCCATCCCCAGTCCTATTGTTTATTTTATTTTTTTTTTTTTTCTTATAGTATCCATGTATTCATAACTATGTTTATACTTATACCTATTATCTTGTAAGCAATTGACAAATCAAATCAAATCAAATCAAAATAAAATATATCAATTATCCCTCTCCAGGAAATTGGAAGTTTATCCTTCTTCCAAACGTTTTCAAATGATTATTTGAACACTTAGTAATTCAAAGAAAGATTATTCAAATTTTTCAGAAAGCCCTGAGAATTTCAAATTCAAATCTGGTCTGGACTGGATTTCAAATGGCTGAGGATTTCAATTGGAAATTTCGTATAGGAAACGAACCGCTGCCCTTGTCGATCCACCTCCCTGCCTGGAGGATTATTTCCTCCGGGGCGGCTGTGCTCTTTTGCCTACTTTTGAATTCTTCGGGATCACTGGAACCTTTGCAGAAAAAGGGCCAGACAAAAAACATCCAACCGAAGTAGCTCAGCGCCTCGCGATCCTAGATCAAGGGGCGACCGGGCTGCACTCCACGCTTCGAAGAAGAGAGCTGCATGCCGGAAGGACCCCATAAAACGGCGGTCTTGCCCAAACCAAGGCTTGGAGAGCCTCCCCCCCCCCNCCCAAACCAAGGCTTGGAGAGCCCCCCCCCTCCGCCTCCCTCTCTTCGACACTCACAAGTCTCCGCGTTGGCTGCTTCTGCTGCGGCTGCCGCCTTCGAGGTGTCGCTTTCCTTCGGAGTCAGGTTGATAAAACCCCTCAGGTCAGCGAGGCCTTTCATGGTGCGGCTCCGGATTTCCTCCATTGCAGTTCCTGCCAAAGGAGCGTTCTGAAGAGCAGCCGCCTGAGGAAGCCACCCAGACCAGGGCGGGTGTCACTTTCTCGGGACAACTCCCGCCAAGCACCTGCCAGACACAACCAGGTGTGACAGAAAAGCAACAGCGAGCGAGATATGGATTTGAGAGGGAAATACTTTCTGGACTAGCCTGCTTTTCATATTAAACTTGATGACAATTCCTCAAAAACTTGAAAACTTGCTTACTTCTGTGGCGGCTCAGTGGATCCCAATAAATAGATCCCAATCTTGGATTTTGAATTTTATTTTATACCCCTGCTATCACTCATTGTTCAGATCTGAATCATAATGAGAGGCTGGCCTAAATTTACAACTTAATGACATTTTGATTAACAGAAAACAGTAGAAACTGTCCAGTTAATGGAATTAAGATATTTATTTACTTTACATGGCCAACATTTCCCTAAACTCGCATTCTTCCTGTACATTTACCTAAAATGTAGTTAGTATTATTCTGCTTGATCAGTATCAAATAATTAACAATGAATTGCAAAAAATCCACACAATACCAAACTTCTTAGTAAGCAGATGTTGAAAATGATGCTGAGAACATTTCCAGTCTGTCAATCCTTTCCAAATTCTTATTAGCTCTGCCACAATTTAAAGTATTGCCACTACTGAAATATTTACACTGTGAATCTACAGACTAAAAAAAGAACAATACTGAGGAATATCCCAATGATATATGATTTTAAAAAGTCAAGGTGGTCACAATTATATGCATTACACATAATGGATGGAATGTGGATCACATCATGACCACAACTGACTTTACAATTGAAGAGTATGGATTTCCCTGACTCTGATTCCAGATTTTATGATGACTCATTGTAAAGCAATTTTGATCATTTTTAATCCTTTTGTTTGCACTTTGGAAAGTTTTATGTATGTGTTGTCTGTATTCACTTATTTCTTCTTCCCTCTCCGTCTTTTTCCTTTTGTATTACAGTTA
This sequence comes from Laticauda laticaudata, assembly GCA_004320025.1. Lineage (NCBI taxonomy): Eukaryota > Metazoa > Chordata > Lepidosauria > Squamata > Elapidae > Laticauda > Laticauda laticaudata. The sequence continues at coordinate 3,759 of BHFT01023328.1, forward strand.
TAAGACTGTAAATCCAAAAGATTAATGGACTGTTTATGGGGTTGGAATTTAAACAGCAGAATAAAATACAGGGTATATTTAGAACATACTACCACTACTACTACTACTACTACTACTACTACGGCTGTAGATCAGTTGCTCCTGACCTAAGGTTGGACTACTTCATGGTTGAAATTAAGTTCCATGCATGGTTTTAGTGAATAAAACTGCGAATTTTCCGCCTTCTAAATAAATGTTGACAAAAACGACTCAGCATGAAAGCAAATACATTTGTGAATGAGTCATATTTGTAACATAAAAATAGTTATCCAGGAAACAGTTGTATTAAAACTATTAAGATAGTTCTCATTTTTTAATTTGTTGCTTATGCTTACAAATATCTTACAACAAAAATATATATTATATAAACTTTCATATCATTGTATTCCACTTTTATATAAATATGTGTGTGTGTGTGTGGTGTATGCTGTTCAGAGCTTTGTTGGGTTCCGGTAGTGTTCCCACGTTCTTGTAGCTGTGCTTTTACAAGTTCGTAGCAACGTTCTCGGCAGAATCTCATCTGCCATCATCGCAGGCTACTGCATTGTGTTCCCGTCTGTGAAGTCAGACTGCTTACAGTGTTTGTTTAGTTTTTAATTGTGGGGCCTAGCGTATTGCGTCTGTGGCCAGAATGGTCGTTTTTGCTCATCCTCGATTGGTTGGGAGTCGTGGTCTTGTGGTTGGTTATTGGTCTTGGTTTGCTGTGTTCTGGCTTGATTGGTGTTTCTAATATGCATTCTGTCTGTTTTGTGGCTTTTTGTTGTCTTGACTGGCTGGAAGTTGTGGTTCCTGTATTGGAGGCTTTTAGTTGTTTGGCTCGAGTTAAATGATGACTATCATTGTTAGGAAGCTAGTTTTATTGGGTGCCGGTTGGGTGTGTTTGAGCTGAAAGGTTATCGGGGGGAGTCTGTTTTGGTGCCCAGTGTTTAAGCTTGGCTGTGGTTGGTGTTGGAATTTTTTTGTTTGAGAGTTAGGCTTTCCAATGATTGACAGTCTGGTGGTAATCGATCTGCTTCTGCATCATGCTTTCAGGTCTTTTTTCAATTTCTAATGCTTCTCTAGTGATTCTTGTGGCTGGGGTTTTCTATAGTGGGCTAGGGTTTTAGTGCTATATGGAAAGTTGATGGGTTGTGACCTGTGGTTTTACAGTGTTGACTAGTGAGGAGGTGTGTTCCAGCTTTTTTACTGCAATTTTTGTGTTCATGCCAGTGGGTACTTATTCTTCTATTGGTCTGTCCATGTATGTGGCGCGGCGCATCGATGCACAGGGAACTTTTCGTATATGCTTGGTTTTCCCAGGATCAATTTTTATCTTTGGGGGTTTTGAAGCATGGCTGTATTTTCTTCTGTCCTGTTTTGGAAGGGAGATCTTGATGTGATGCCTGTGTAGTATCTTACTGATTTTTCTGTAGTACCTTCTTATAGTAGGGCAGGAAAGTGTTCATAGAATCTGTTGATTCTCTTGTCCTCTGTTATGTCTTAGCGTGTTTTTGGTGGATTAAGCTGGGTAATTTTGTTTTTGTGGAAAGCGTTGGCTGTCAGTATGTTGTCACGGGTGCATAGTTTCAGTTCTTTTATATGCTGTTTTGTCTGCCAGGCGTTTGGTTCTGGGTGATTAGTGTTTTGGCATGGGAAGTTTATCTGTGTTGGGTGGTGGTGGTTATTAGGCACTTGAGGTAGCTGTGTCGTGGTGTTGTTTTGTCGTCGGTATACGTGTGACATAGTGTGCCATCTGTTTTTTTTGTAATTAGTAATCTAGGAATGGGTAGTTGTTTGTTTATTTCCGATTTCAGGTGACCTTTTGATTTGGGGTGTGTGCCTGTTTAGCGATGTAATTAGGAGGAATGTTTTAGGTTTTTCTTTTTCCATGGGCCAAATCAAAATGCGTGCATCGATGTATCTTAGCCATAGTTTTGGGTTTTCTGGCTGGCAATTAGCCGAGAGAGACTCTGGATTCGAAATTCTTCCATGAATAGGTTTGCAATGGAGGGTGACAGTGGTGATCCCAGTGGTGAAAAACCCACACGTCCACAGCTACTCAACCGCCACAATCACCACCATCCAGCACAGATAAATTCGTGGCCAACACCATTAATCACGCAGAACCAAACGCTGGCAGACCCAAGGACACACATAAAGACTAACTATGCCCTGACTTAAAGTACTGGACAGCCAACGGCTTCCTCAAAAACAAAATCACCAACTTGAATCCACAAAAACACACTAGACAGAACCTAGAAAGATCAGCAAGACCTATGGAAGAGCTGTCCCTGCCCTCCTAAGAGGTAACTAAGACAAAAATCAGTACGAATACTACACAGGCCATCACATCAAGACTGCTTCAAAACGACAAAAAAAGCAGCCATCCTTAGAAACCCCCAAAAGACAAAACTGCCTGGAAAACCAAAGAGCATATACGAGGAGTTCTGTTGCATCATGCCCGGGCCACATACATTGGACAGACCAATAGAAGAATAAGCTATCCCGAGCGATACGACTGGCCACTTGGATGAACACACAAAAATGCAGTAAAAAGCCTGGAACACACCTCTCACGTAGTCAACAATGAAAACCCACAGGATTCACAACATCAACTTCGAATCGGCAATGACTGAAACGGCCTAGGCCACTGTATAGAAACACCGACAGCCAACGAATGATCAAGAAGCCATAGAGATTGAAAAAAGACACCTGAAAGCCTGAATAGCAGAGATGATTCACCAGAATGTCAATCATTTGGAAGCCTGCATCTCAAATAGAAAGTCTCCACAAAGCCAGGCAAACACCTGGGCACAAACAGCTCCTTCTGATACCTCCAGCTCAAACAGCATTTCCCAACCAGGCACCAGATGAAACTAGCTTCCTAATAGATATAGCTGTCCTTTTCACGCGAAGCCAGCTGCACTGAAGCCTCCAATACAGGAACACACAAAGTGTTGCCAGCCAATAAAGCCACAAACAGAGCAGAAGAAACCAGACACACAAATCAAACAAAGTCAAGTGTCCAATAAACACAGACCAAGACTCCCAACCAATCAGGATGTGGAAAAAAAACATCCTGGCACAGCAATAGGCTAGCTTCAAATTTAAAACAAACGGCTGTGATATGTGACCCACATACAAACTCAATACAGAAGCCTGATGATGGCAGATGAGATTCTGCTGAAACGTTGCTACAATGACGTGGGATAATACCCAAAGGAAGCTGAACTGCATTCGTATATATGGTTGCAAAGCACATTTAGAATCCACTAAATCAAATACAGAAGGGTTGTTTTAATGACAATTCTGAAAAAGCAAATAGAAAATAGTATTTCAGGGAATTCATTCAGACTAATTGTTCCTAAATGTTTATTTGTTAAATCATTTTAAATACTAACCATAACTTTTAATGCCATTTTTATAAAATTTGTTTGATAAAATAGCTGCATGTTTCCAGTGAACATGTATTTATTTGAGCATGCAGGCCACACAGAATTACAATTGATTTGTTTTCAGTTGGGCAAAAGCAGCAAAATATAATCTATTTAAAACTAGTGCCCATTTTTCAATTATTTTAATTATAAGAATGAAAGTCTCTGTAGATTATCAATGTGCATTGCTCAGATGCTGCATATTTTGTTAACCATATGATCAGCTCTTTGAATCTTAAATCTATGCCTCTTATTAATTCCCCTACATGCTAACAGTGAGTGCTTGAAGTTTAATGTGTCTAATTTGCTAATTTTATTTCTATTTTTAAGATATCTGGCTGGTTGACTGATCTAGAGCTTTACAAAAAACCAACCCTTTTTACAACTGTGTAATCCCTTTATCAACCAGTCAACCAATCAATCAATCTTTGGTCCTCAACATAGCATAAAGTGCAAATGCAAGTGATAATGTCCCATGCCATTATCTAGTGTGCTCCCTGGTCTAGCTCATTTTAGTTTATTTATATATTTAAAAAATTCAGAATTTTTTATTATTCACAACAAAATTCCAGAGCTAGGCATTCTCTTCACATTCAAGTTATTGATCAGGCCCACGTAGATGAAAGTGGCTGCCTATATAATTATTAGTGTATGATGGGCCCACGTAGATGAAAGTGGCTGCCTATATAATTATTAGTGTATGATGGGAACATGATGGAAGGGAAGTAAACATATACACACAATCCATGTAATTATATACAAAACCTCTATGAGGCTATGGCAGTGGCCTCACAATTAGATGTCCAATTCAGCTATGCAAGTGATCGCTTCTAGCGTTGCTTCTTGCCAATCTTCTAGGGAACCAGAAAACGCACGTTGTGGGCAATCTTGTACAATATGGTTAATAGTTTGCATATGAGCACTACAATCCCAACAAGGGGACTTTTCCCATTCCCACTGATACAGGGCAGAGGCACTTCTTCCAGTATCAGCTAATTTTGTTCAATTTTGTGCAGACTGTATGAGGCAGGTCAAAGCCAAATGGCTTGATAGAGGGATCACTGATGGGTAAGCCATAAGAAGGTACCTTGGCCCATTCCTATCTCCCGGCATTCCGGGGTTAACCTGGAGAGATATTAAGTGAATAGCTGTCTTCCATGCTGGCCTATGGGAATTCAATCTCGTGATGGACTGTGCATTGTTCTGGTGAACAATGCCTGTTCATCAGCATCCTTGACCATAGCCAAATGAGAGCCTGTTGTCTTCTAATATGGGGCAGTATGATATTGCTTAGTATGATAACCAGTACATAGGAGCGGGTGTCTGGTGGAGTTGGACATCAACCGTTTGGGCGTAGTCTCTATTAAGCCACATATGGACACAATAGTCCACTTTTGAGTAGTAACAGCAATGGCATTTAGACTTATATACCACTTCACAGTGCTTTTACAGCCCTCTCTAAACTGTTTAGAAAGTCAGCCTATTGCCCTCAATAATCTGGGTCCACATTTTACCCACCTCAGAAGGATAGAAGGCTGAGTCAACCTTGAGCCTGGTGAGATTCGATCTGCTGAATTGCAGGTAGCTGGCAGTCAGCAGAAGTAGCCTGCAGTATTGCACTCTAACCACTGTGCCACCAAAGCCAAGGCAATGTCTATTGAGATTCTCAGTCATCCAGGTCATGGTTGTCCCTTTTTTTTTCAAGAGGCAACTGGACTTTGTTTTTCTTTCGAGACGTTTTGCATCGCATCCTAGAAGCTTCTTTTGCTTCTCATCCAAGAAAGCAGTAAGGCATTAATTTAGTGTTTGACTATAAATTCAATAAAATAGACTAAAGCATGAACCAGATTCCAATTCCAAGAATTGGAAAAACTGAAACAACAATCTTTATGGTTAATAGAAAAAATGCAAACTACAGTTTCATCAATGAGTATTTATTTTACACATTTTGTGCTGTTTTGCTAAAATCTTTCTCTTGAGTTTTACATTTTTTTAAAAAATGGTACCACAATTTTTAGGACAATGCATCTTAGATTAATATTATTTCACAAAATAAATTACACTGGATAAATTACAAATTAAATTATTTTAAAGCATACAAACTCCAAAGAATCATAAAGTTGACAGGCTCATTTAGACCATGGAGTCCTTTTCAGCGCAGGATTTCAAAGTAATAAACCCCAGCTTTTGTTTAAAGAGAGTTCAAATTCACTAGATCCCTTAGTAATTGATTCCCTCAATGAACTGCTCTTAATACTGAAGAAAATTATCTCACCATTTAATAGGAATCTGAATTCCCATAATTTTGATCATTTATTCCATGTCTTGCATTCTGATATATAGATCTTGATTTTCTATATAACATCCTTCAGGTACTTCAAAAGTGCAACTGAATTTATTCCCTCCCACTCATGCAATATATTTTCTTCTCTCCATTTCCATTTCGCCTCTTAAGACTCATTTTCTGATTTCTTGATTATCTTCATTACATTTCTCTGTATCTCTTCCATGTTCTTTGAATTTGTCTGATACCTGGGGACAAGGGAGATACTCAAGATGGAATCTGGTCAACACAGAATATATTGGACCATTTTTTTCCTGAAATGAAAACTAAATTTTTAGGAATGCAACATGAACATTTACATTTTGTAAACAATTACATTTGTCTTTTTGGCAACTGCATCACACTGATGATGCATATTCATCTTGTGCTCAATTACAATTTGAACTTCATATAAATCTGTATTATATAACAGCCATTTATTTTTGAAAACAATTTAAAATGTAAGTCAATACAAGTACAGTGGTACCTCAGTAATTGTTAATTGGTTTTGGGAGGTACAATGAGTACTAAAAATGATGAGTGCCAAACCACTCCCATGACTTACCACATGATATTTTGTTTCAGCCAGGAAGGATTTTTCTCTCTGTCCCTTTTCCTTTGTCAGTGATATTCCCAACATGACCGACTTCCTGTCTGCTCTCTGCGGCCATCCCTCTTCCTTTTGCAGCAACCGTCCCAGCACGGCTGATTTCCTATCCCCCCTCTGTGACTCTCCCTCTTTTCCTATCACAGTGCATTGAGTACCAAACAAACGATATGCAATATACTGGGACATTTTCATGTCAAAATGTATTGAGTATCAAATTCAATGAGTTTTGAAACAGTCAAGTACCGAGGAACCATTGTAGTCCTCAACTTACGATCATTTGTCTAGCAACTGTTCAAAGTGCTGACAAAGTGATTAATATCTGGTCCTCAAACTTATGACCATTGCAGCATCCCTATGGTCACATGCTCATGATTTGAAAGTTTGGCAACTGGTATGTATTTAACAACAATTGCAGTATCCCAAGGTCATGTGATTACCATTTCTGACCTTCCCAGCCAGTTCTGACAAGCAACGTTAGAAGTCTGGGGGAAACCAGACTCACATAACAACTCTGGCAACAGTCATAAAATCAGGAACAGTCATGTAATGATTCATGTGATGATGGACATTCCAGTACAGTAGCTCTATTCAGGATATGTAAGTTTATTTAGCCTGCTTTTACTAATATCATATATTATATGTAGTACATAAAGTTTTGTTCACCAATGGACAGTCAGCAAGTTCCTGCTTCAATTAACAAAGGCTAGAAGTGCTACACAATTGTACAAAAAATGTGTCTGAATTTGGGGTGCTAAATATTCCATGTTTTCTAATATTTTTATACAGAATCGATGAAAGCAAATCAAATCTTAAAATTTCATAATAGTGCCTGATCTATAAAGGACAAGTTTTAATTTTTAAATAAAATACAAATTCTTTCCTTTTCCCTTCCTATCTAAGAGTTATGAAGACAACAGCCACCATCATATTATTCAAAGGAGAACTGGCTTTTAAAAGTGCTTGACACTCCTTAATAAATAACAATATGCTTGTCAGTTTTAAAAGTCAACTTCCATACATTTTATGTATTCTTTAAAATATGAGGCTGTGCATCTGAAATAAAGTGATGGGTTACCTGGTGCAAAATCATATGTATGTAATATACGTAAGCAATATAATCTTTAAGTTTATATAATTATTTTTTATATAATTCTTTCAACTTACATAATTTATACACAATACATAAGGTCCAACTGACATATTTCATTTTAAGTCTCTGTACCATAACAATAATTAAATTAATTCATTGTGTTCATTTGAAAAATGATTCTATAGTGCACCTATTACTGCCTGATTTGACTTTTTTGGATGTTGACTGGGGAATTATTGTTCCAGATCTGAAAAGGAAAAAAACCATGCATTACTAATTAAACAGCCACAACAACAAAATGTTTTGACATTAATATATTCTAAATATTCAAATATTCTATTAATACTCGCTCAGAGCTTACCTTTTGGTTCCTGCTGAAAAGTTTGTATTATATTGTCCTCTATCTAAGATTTCTGGAAAAAAATATTTAAAATTTTTAAACTGAAAGCAAAAATGTATTCCAGTAGAAATATGATTAACAAATGGGAATTAACAAAAACATCTACGATTGTAGATGACTACGATGACTTTTCTATAGCTATTTTCTTTCTCCCTATTTATATCATTTGTACTTGGGAAGGAAAAATAAATATTTGCCCTTTTAACAATTATGGAGATAGTCTATACTTCCAATGACAAGTGACAAATGAGTTACAGGACAGGTTGTTGCATAGCTCCTACATAATCTGTGTATGACAAGAGTCCAGCAATGTTTATGCTTCCTGCATTTAAAAACTAAATTGTTACAATTTACAAAATAATTTTTATTTTTCTACAGAAAGAAACATCAGCCTCTTTCTACACAAAATGAAGAAGCAGTCAACTCCTTTATAGAAACCTCATATAAATTTGCATTCTGATTTCATTTAACATTCCAAAAATATGAGTTTAAAAACTTTTATTAAAATGATTGGTAAAATACTCACCATGACCTGATTTTTCTGTCAACTGTTCAATAATGCCTTTGTTTAAACAAACATCCACGTGCCTATTGAACAAGGTGAGATCCTTTGTTTTTTGTTCTGTATTGCAAACTGGACAAACAAAAACATTTTCAGTAATGCCAGAAAAACTTTGCAAATTACTTCCAGAGTAATTTGATTCTTCTTTATCTATTAAGGCTCCAGAAGATAAATCATCTTTAGCATGCATTTCAGATACCGAAGCATTAGAAGGACCGCATCCATTCTCATTCTGTTTATGAACTAGGCACTTAGGCAAAACATCTTTGCCACTTGCAGAATCACAATCAGGTATATTTATTGACTGATCATTCACTGGTGGTTTACTTATTTTAGCTTTTATCTCTTCTTTTTCCCCCATATCCACAGGAAGATCATTTCTCCATGATTTGCTATTATCTGTAATTTCTGCATTTTCTTTTTCTTTTGTTCCCCTAAGGCACATATCAATATGTCTATTAAATGTTTCTAAAGTGCTATCTTGCTGCTCTTCAAAGCAAATAGGGCAAATAAAGATCTGATGTTCATCATCCTTTCTTTGTTCTCCTGAAGTTATTGTTGACATTGTATCTGGTAGACTCTTCTTGTTTGAAGATTCATTTAAAAATATCTCTTGATTGGTTTGCTCTCTTGTAGCTCTCTTTTTATTGAAAAAGCTTTCTCCTTCAGATACTTTTGGGAAAATGACAGCTTTCTTAAAAGCACAGGCTTGTTTTCCTGGTCCTAAGAAATTAACAATGCTCTTCTGATGGTATTTTTTTTCTTCTTCAGTTAAAAAACCTGATACTCTTACACCTGAATATGACAGACAAGGCACAAAAAGATAAGTGTTTAAAAATATAATCAAAACAACAAATGCTGAATTGCATAGACATACATAGGAATGCATAATAAGATTACTTAATTCCTACTTAAATCAATTCAAATTTAGACATGAGTCAACTAACTTCTGTCTACAATTCTCTTGTGCATACTTGTTTCAATCTAGCTTTTTAAAAAAAATATTTAAAAAAAAAACAAAAATGCAAATCTCTATTCACATTAACAGTGCTCGTGTCATTATTAATACATAGCTCTTTTATACATAAACATCAGCTCTTATTTCTATCCTCCACCCATTTGTACCACCTATCCCAAACCGCATAATAGTCCGAATCATCTTTGCCTCTTAATTCCATTGTGAATTTATCCAGTTCTGCACAATCCATTATTTTTTTGTGTCAAGTCTTCTTCAGATGGTATCTTTTCCTTCTTCCATCCCTGTGCGAAGGCTATTCTCACTGCAGTTATGATATGTATAGTGATGTATCGGATGACCTTGCTCAATTTTGGTTTCAATCTAGCTTTAACATATACAGTGGGACTGGATTTTTTTCCACTTTACAGATCTCCTTGGAAATATCACTCAGGTATCATCCCCTCTCCTAGTAGGCATGTTATGGCTTCTATCCATTAAGACATCTGATGAAATCAGAAAGCATGTCTTCTGTATCTTTGGAACACCATACCCCTGAGATTCACTTGACCCTGACTCTAATGGCATTTCATAAGTCCCTGAAGATTAGGATGTTCCCTTAGGTAAACTTGTTATATGACTGTTGATATTACTGTGAATATATGGCTTGTGTTAAACTGTCTACAGATGTCATTGTATTATTATTGTGTTGTTATCAGGGGTGGGATTCAATTTTTTAACAACCGGTTCTGTGGCCGGGGCTTAATTGGTGGATGTGGTTTGGTGGTCATGTGATTGGGTGGGCGTGGCCAACTCAATATCACTCATATCGAGGCATGCATCTCCTCTCGCCTGGCCTCTCAAGACCAGGGGATGTTGCAACAGTTGTAAGTGTGAAAAATAGTCATAAGTCACTTTTTTCAGGTCCATTGTAACTTTGAATGGTCATTCCACACAAGCAAAGTACCAGCAAAGGAGGGGGAAAAAACTCCAGAGAAGTTCCTGAGACAGGAAGTCTAGTCCTGCCAAGAATGTAATAAGGGTTAACGAAGAGGCAGTTTCTGTAAGCAACACCAGAATGTTTCCTTCCTGCCTTCCTGACAGGATTAGGCCAGTAATTTCTTCTAACAACCGGTTCTCCAAACTGCTTAGAATAGTAACAACTGCTTCTAGAAAATAAGTGCGAACTGGTAGAATCCCACCCCGGCTGTTATTATTTTTGTTGCTGCTTTTAATCCGTTTTGTTGTCGAAGTCATGGTTGTGAGATAGACAGCCATATAAATATATTTAAATAAGTACATAAATAACTTAGTCAAACAACCTTGCCTTCCTGTGATTCCCCACTGCACAACCCACCCCTAGAAGAATCATGGTGGGGATGGAGACAAAGTTTCACATGCTTAAATACATGAAAGCACCAAATATTCTTTTGATGATTGGAAAGTGTTAAGAATCTGTTTTTGAAGGGGTTAATAGAGAAATCATATTTTAAACATATAGTCTAACAATTAATAGTAAAGAAATTTTGATTTGAGGAATTTTCAATAACCGTTTAATTGTAAAGGTATAACAGAAGTGTATAAGAACAAAGTTTAATAGCAATTGCATATAGATCAAAATTTTCATTTTGCTCAAATAACTAGCAATAACTGACATAATTGTACAAGCCAGTACTTAGCATAATTATATGAAATGATATTTACCCATTAATCTTAAACGTAAAGGTTCTGGGGCCACAATCTCCATTTCTGATTTTAGCAAATCTTTAGCAATAGCAAATATTTCATCTTCAGTAGAAACTGCAGAAAGTACTGTATTAGCTCTTGTTTTCACTTCAAAGTTCACATTCTTCAATTTTAAAGTTATGGTTCTAGCCTATTAAAAACAATAGACATTTTTTCTAAAGCAATTATGTTCTGAGAACTGTCTTGCAATAAAGGTGAAAAGGAAGATCAGCTCAAGGAAGGAAAACAGGGGGCATATACTATTTTTATCAATAGGCAGTCCATTTGTAAGTACACGTTACATCTTATACACAAATGTAAGTTAAAGACGGAATTAGGAACTGAAGTCATCTTTAACCAAATGACCACCTGCAAATCTAACAAATCATTTTCACCCTTAGCATAAATTCTGTTCTATCTAAATTCCTATGACCAAGAGGAATGCAGACAAATAAAAAGTATTTCCCACCAAAACAATACACCAATAAATACAGAAGATGTGACTGCTAATAAACAGGAGAAATACAGAATATATAAAGTTACTTACTTTAAGTCCTTCCTTTTTCAAATCCTGAGCAAGGTCACTGCAGAGTTCTTGACATAACTTGTATTGTTCTGATGCACTTATTTCATTAAACGTCCTACCAAGAGAGAAGAAAATCTCAGCATGTTCTGTTCTTGACAGATTATCCAAGCAAGTTTAAACTAAGCAGAAAATATTTGCAAAATCTATTGAACAATACCTAAATACAAAAACAGTTCTGTAAAACCCCTGCAGCATTGAAAATGAATGTTTCAGCTTATAATACATGCTACATACTTACTACACAAAAATCAAAAACTACAATATGATTTCCTGAGCCTGTTATGGTAACATATCAAAAGAAAGTAAAGCTTTGGGATCAGTGTAACAGGTCAACATCATTTAATAGTGGATGTCAGATTTAGAATTGGATCAAGACCAGTTGTCTCATTTAGCCTGCACTAAAGTTAGACATTGCTTTTACAATTATTTCAATGGGATTTAATTATAACAAATTAGTCTTGATCCAATTCAAATCTTTTAATTTGTCAAAAACATCTAATAATGACTTTGGTTTTTAAAAAACTGCACAATGAAAAATAAATTTTGGTTCTTTGGAGATCCAACATTTAATTCTACTTGAAGGAATTATTCATTGAATAAAGTTCTGATTGTGAAGCTTACTAGGGGGGTTGGGTCAAGAGAATGATCACAATTTCTTGGTATCTTCTCCTTCACTATTTCAAAGGATTACCTAACCCTCTTCAGATTTTCAAAGAATATAGACAGCTTATTAAGGAAGAGGAATCAATGAAAATCAGATCTTCCTCTGTTTGGATTACTTGAACTTTTTTCCTGTATCAGATGCCTGCCACTGATGGAAGCAGCATATCTAGATGGAAAAATTCTATTTTTATCTTAGGTCTTTTTGACACAGTGGCAATAATTATATTTGATATTACTGTTCTAATAGAAAAAAAATTCTAGAAGAATGGCTCAAAAAAGGCTCAGTTACATAATTTTTATCTCGAAAGAACCAGTGTCTCTTTTACATGATGGGAAAAGTGTGCTGGTACCAGTATTTGAATTAATTGTCTTTGCAAAATTAGTGACTGGTAACTATATATTATCTTTATATGGACAGAGTTTTTAGCTGTTTTTGTTTTTTCTACTTATGAATGCTTCTTCTACTTATGGATGTTGGGCAATGATTACACTTAAATTATAAATAAATGAACAAACAAATAAGCTAATCCATAATTCAGGCAACCCCAAACTTTATTTGACAAATTTTTGGCATTGTATTGGTATCTCTTGCATCATGGGGATGGGGGAAATCACATAGTATATTTAAATGCATTCAAGAGGTGTGATGTTTACACTTGATATACTGTACTTTTGAATACATACCTTTCGGTACTCATACTTTTTCTTTCCCAGTCCCTTAAAAAAAGAAAGAAGGCTAAATTTCAAAGGTTAGCTCCCAACAAAGTAAGTGTCAAATTTTATGAGCAGACATACATACATCATGAAAAACAGCAATGGAAAAATAATTATTAAAAATTAGACAAAAACAGTTGTCTGAAAAACAGGATAAAGTAAAGGTAAGAAATATTAGTAAACGTCGCCATTTTCCATAAGTATTCAATATCACTCTGTTTTTATAAGATGTATATCTTTTGTTAAAACATGATGGAACTGAATTTACTCAACAATCTGAAAATATTTTTCAATATTGAAAATTGAAATACTTCACTGAATATTTTTTAAAGTTACAAATATATGTGATCTATTTTAGATTTAAGGGTCTTAGGAGAATTGAGAGAAAGCCCTAAGATTCTGTAATTTTACTGGGAAATAGAATAAAAACAAGGCTAGATTACAGGTAAGCTTGAATAATACAGTTATTATTAATTTCATGTGAAATAAAACCAATTAATAAAATATTTAGAAAACAAGTAAAATAAGGATAAGTACATTTTGTATAAAATACCTTTCCAAATGTGTGGAACCCAAACCAAGAGAGATTTCAAGAAAATTCTGGCAGGATGTTTCAGAAAACAGAAGAGAAATCAGAGCTCTCTGCTGGTACAGTTCTGTGCAAGTCTCTATTTCCAAAGCTTTTAGCATTTTCTCTGTTACTTTTCCTATGCCTGGTACCTAAATGAGAATGAATTATACACCACTGAAACAGGAAGTTTTAATGTGAAATCTTAATTTTAACAGTTTCAATATATACCTCTTATCATTTATTATTAATGATCACCTTGGAAACTGAGCTTTTTTAAAAATAATAGAAATAATTACATAGCTTCGTAAACTGCTGCATATAACTGGCAAATTTTTTGTATTGTTCTGCACTATAAACTGAGGCATTTGATTTTTTTTCAAACTGATTTTTTGACCAGTTGTTAGAACGATCATCAAGCAAATTACACAGTCATTACATGAAACATGTGGCTGTAAATCTCAATCCACCCTCCGAAATGGGCATTTTTTTGCTGGGAACTAACAGAAAAGTCACAAATCATGGTCATGTGACTACAGGACATTGCAACAAGTTGTAAATGTGAGATGGTTACTTATTGCCCCAATGCAGTCACATGACCATGGAGAGCAGTGTAATATTTTACAGTGGCAGATATAGAAGATAAAATGTTGATAAGAAAATTAGACACCAAAAGACAGTAACTATTTCCTGAACACAATATTCATAAAAGTAGCAACACTAAATAAGTCAATTTTTTTCACCTTTCTAATAGCTAAATTTTTGATGAAGTCCATCACAGCATCTCTTTCTGGAGGGATTCTATATTGGCCATTAGGTTTATTTTTATCACTGCACATTTTTGCCAACATCATGTTTGGAGCAATGCCTACAATTAAATGAAAAAAAAAATCAAATAGAAACAAAAAAGAATTATCACTTTCCAGCTTCAATTACATATTATGTAATAGTCAAAGCAATCCAGATTTGAGGTGAAAGTTGAGTATAAAGAATACTTTTGTGGCAGGGTCACGGGTGCCATCAAAACATAGGCATTACGGGTGCCCAATCTTGAAATGGCTCCATAATAGGTATCATTCCACAAAATGCTATTTCACAGGGAAATAAGATTAAAAATATATCACTTTTTGGTTATGCAAAGTAGAGGCTAGGTTACCAAACTGTCATATCTATATCTCATTCAGTATTACATGTTAATATAGGGTCATAATATCAGTCATAATATTGGGTAGTTCTGTAATATTTTGGCCAGTATACCACAAGCACAACCAATACCTAATTTTATCTCAAGTGTGTTAAAAAAAATGTAAGCTAGTGCTTCTGTAATAGAAAATTTCCAAGCCAACATTTTGTCATCTGCCTCTTATCAGCTATGAATGTGGGTTAAATTAAAAAATGAGTGACCAGTATGAAAGAAATAAAAGGAGTGATTTGAGAGCAGGGCTTTTCAAACTTGGCAACTTTAGGAAGTTTGTACTTCAACACAAAACACTAAGAAAGACAGTATGAGGATTGAAACATGAAACAAATATATGCAGGAAGACTGAATGAACTGAAACAAATGGATGACTGAAATGGGATGGAGTTCTTAAGATTCTCCTAAAAGCAAAGTTCATTTACACGGACAGAAAACATGAAGAAGAAAGGATAGTGTTAGTATAAATGTTCCCTCTCAATTTTTTTATTTTACTATGTCTTAATCTCTTTCAGCATTTTGCATAATTCCCTCATGTCTTTTTTAAGGTACAGTGACTAGAACTGCATACAATATTCAGATGCACTCACATCACTGATTTTAATAAATGTGTTAATATATTGGCATTTCTATTTTTAATACCATTTCTAATTATCTTTAACATGAATAAATGTATACTGTGTTGACATCTTGATAAAACTGTTTATCACTACCTCAAAATCTCTTTTCTCATCAGTCATTGCTGCTCTGATCCCATTTAGTTTGCATGAATACTAAGGATTTTGAACACCAATTGCACTTTCCTATCTAAGTTGCTTAGAGCTTTCCTATAAATTTCCATATGCTTGCTTGCCTTCTCTGCCTCAAGCTCTCAAAACTTGCTTGGTTGCCTTCTCGGTCTTAAGCTCCCATAAACTGCTTCTTTGGGAAGGATCTACCTGGACTGAAAGAAGAAATGACTGAGAAAAAAGGAAAAGAAAGAGGGAAATTGACTTCATTCGCCAAAATTCTTGATTTCTTTATCTGCAAATATTATTTAACTTCATCTGAACAGACCACTGCAGACCTTTTTAGATACATTCTCTATGTTTGGAAAATATTCAGGTTCATTATTTATTTGTTTTACATTAAAATGTGTGCTATTTAAATAGCATAAAGTCTCTCATGAGTGTTTATCTCTTTTCATTTTAAATACTTTTATTTGGGTTAGCTCTTAATCATATCCATTGACAGAATAGCAAAAGCTATAATTTCAGACCAATTCAGACTGATTTCCAGACCTCAGTTATTCCAGAAGGTAGAAAAGATGAAAAATATTAAACAGTAATGGGTTCTTCATTAAAAGAATTTAAGCAGAGGTTGAACATCTGTCATGGAGTTGGATGACTTCCAAAGTTCCTTTCAACATTGTATTCTTTAGCTTTTTAAAGGACCATTAGTTATTAGTGTTTTCAAAGATATAGTCTTCTATAACCAGTTTTTATTTTTGTATTCATAACTCTTCTAGTATGAAACAATTAAATCCTGTACAAAGGACTGTCATTCCCCCCCCCCCCCAAAAAANCCCCCCCCCCCCCAAAAAAAAAGTAATCAGCAGTTATTTGGCCATTATATAATTGCTGGTTCCAAATTTTGCCTACAAACAATGTAGAACAGATTTCTTTCCCTTAATTATTATGTATCTTTTACTAAATATAAACAAAACATTCACATCCTTTGATTACACCCAAATTATTATATTTATTCAGAAAAAATCAAGGCTAATTCTTACTAATATCTGAGTCATTGTCACTAATTGCAGCCAGCCTCCAGATAAAAATCAAGGCAAGAGATATAATTTATGTTGAAGAGAAGGTAGGTGGAAAGATTAGGTGAGTAAGTAATTGAGGGAGTAAGTCTTAACAATCTTTGGTTGTGGCCCAATGCAATAATGAATGGGAGAATATTTGAGTAATATCTATGAAAATTACATAATTGCATCTTTGTTAGTTGTGAACATAACCTTCCAGGTACAAAGTCATCTTTCTCCCCAAAACAACATTGTAAAATAACCTGGTTAAACAACAACTTAACAGGGAAAATCAGTCTGAAAGCAATTCTGTTGTCATATACAAATGCACAAATTCTATGAAGGATGGAGTCCAGAATCATAATTTGACGGTCTGTATTTGCACTGGGACCAAGACAATGCATATATCCAATAAGTTGTACAACCTTATATAGACAGGAGCCACATAAGTGAAATAAAATCTGGAACACACTACACATGAGAAGTAGAACATAATTATTCAGCTTTGCATATTTTGATTGGTATTAATATACATGGATAAGTATATAGCAGCAAAGAATCACAGATACAACTCTAGTCAATCAATATGGCAGATATTTTATGAACATACTTACAATAAATATGTACAGAGTTATTCTAGAATTGTCAGTGTTACAAACAATAAAAATGTATTTACCAGCACTGGCAGTCATCCCAGTTTTTTGTTCAATTCTCAAACGAATTTCATTTACAACTTCCTCAGCTGATGTTTCCGACACATCTGCTTTTAACTGAACTCTTGACTGTTGGCATTGCTGTTCTTTTATGGGCAAAGATGGCTGAATAGTCTGCTTATCAATCAAAGTGTCACTGTCAAACAATACTGGTGAACAGGAATGCATATCTTCACTCAAGTTTGATTCATCAGATATAATTATATTCTGTTTTCCTTGTTTTTTTTAAAAAAAATAAAAAATTAGAATATCGTAAGCAACCGGTCATTTCAAATTCTCTTGTAAAGCTAATAATAGCAACAGCTTTAGACCATGGGTCCCCTAAAAAAGGACCAGTATCAGTCCATGATATGGGCAACACACCTGGAGGTGAGCGGTAGGTGAGCAAGCGAAACTGTAACCCCACTCCCCCCAATTCATGGAAAAATTGCACACCTGGAGGCAAGCAATTCACAAAACCAGTCCCTGGTGGCAAAAAGGTTGGGGACAGCTGCTTTAGACTTCAAAATCATTTATTTAGCAAGATGGTTGCATATGTTGCTTTTAAGAAAAGGCAGTATTCTCACTGTTACTGCTGCAGGGTATCCATCTCCCGTGGAGGAAAAGAAAAGAAAGAAAAAGCCACGGTGGTATAGTGGTTAGAATGCAATATTGAAGCTTAACTCTGCTGACTCAATCCCAACCAACAGTCCAATCTAAAATTATAGTAAAATAATTAGATTTTTGGGATTTTCTTCTTAAAATGAATAAATAAAAAAAATCCAGTTTAGGATCACAATACCTTTCCTTGACTAAATCACTGGCCCAAGTTAACAACCAGCACTGGAAAACCTTCTCCCATTGAAATGAGGACTCTTATCTTTAATAAGTGTTCAGAATACGTTTAAAATTCTGGATCAGTGATGGCTAACTTTTTCGTCGCCATGTGCCAAAAGTGCACGCATGCGTCCACGTGTGCCTGCACCCATAATGCAATGTGTGTGATACCACCCACTTCCTGCACATGCACACGCCCCCCACGCACAATACCCATCTGCGCATGCACATGCGACTCCCCTGGTATGCACCCTGCATGCCACTGCGCATGCACGTGTGACCCCACCTCACATGCCCCCACCCCCCCATGCATGCATGGCAGATACCCAACAATCAGCTGGCTGGTGGGAGACATGTGTGCATGTGAAGTGGATCTATTCTGGGCAACAACTTGTGTGCCGACGGAGACGGCTCTGTGTGCCATAGGTTCACCATCACGGTTCTAGATTAAGATCTTATCACTATCTTTTGCCTTGGCATGAAATTAATTCAAAATAAATGAAAGCAAATATTAAAACTTAAAATATTCGTGTGTCAGTTTCCAGGTTTACTAGATCACAGACATAAAAGGAACATAACATTTTATTCTGACCTGATAACTCTTGAGAATTACATACCATTTAGACCAAATTTGGATGTACTGAGATGTTTTCTTTTACAGCAGTGGTTCTGTTCTTCTAAATACTCTGTTATGTTCAAGTAGGCTTCATCAAGGCCCATGGGCATGAATTGAGGATCATATTCAGCTAGTATTTCCCTAATCTTGAGAAATATAAATACAAAGTTGTGCTATTATGTTTTAAATATATACCATGCATCTAATCAGTATAGGTAGTCCTCAATTTACGATCACAATTGAGCCCAAGATTTCTGTTGCTAAGTGAGGATTTGTTAAGTGAGTTTTGCCCCATTTTACGATCTTTCTTGCCATAGTTTTAAGTGAAACACTACTGCTGATAAATTAGTAACCCGGTGAATTTGGATTCTCCATTGACTTTGCTTGTGAAAAGGTTGCAAAAGGTTAATCACCTGACCATGGGACACAGTAATGGTCATAAGTATGAACCAGTTGCCAAGCATCTGAATTTTGATCCCATGACCATCTGGATGCTGCTAAGTGTGAAAAATGGTCATAAGTCACTTTTTTGACTTATACTTGACCTTACTTTGAAAGATCACTTAATGAGCTACCTATATTGGTACCGTATCATTTGGTATACATCATGAATCAATCATACATCAGGGAGGAAGGTCAATAATTAATTAGCATTTTTGATTCCATTACTTGCTAACTATAATATCTTGATCAAATTTCACTGAAGGCATGCTATTAACAAAAACTTGTTCTTAATGTAATAAAATGAGGGAATCTAATAAAAATGGTTAGTTAAAATGTTTTAAGACAAAAATGTCTCCCTATAAAGACATTCAAATTAGCTGTTTTCAGGGATGTTACTTTACAGTTACTTTATTTTGTCTCACCTTTTAACAGCACGTAATAAAACAGACTGTATTTCTTAATGATGCTAAAGATACACTGTGGGAATGTATACTCCTGATTCAGTGCTACAAAGATATGCACACAATTTTTATGAGATGTCGGAACCATGAACCATAATAAACTTGATGTCAGAGTGAAGACTGACCGACATTGTTTTGGGTATCAGCATACTAAAATGGACACAAATTCTATGTCACTTCAAATCAGAGTGTCAAACTTTCTGCAGGTAAGCAATTTGTAGCAGCGATGATATAGCTATTACTATTAACAGAAGGAGACTTAACTCTGCGCTAAGACACGTTCCCCAAAATGACAGAAAGATCTCAGTCTGAATGCAGAGCAAAACAATAATATTACAGTGGCTCCAGACTATGCTTCAATCACACATGAACAGAAAGTATAATTATTCTCTGGAAGCCTGCAACAACTTGTTAGCATAATGCAAAATACAAAAAAAAAAAAAAAAAACATCCAACCACATAATTTATTAATTATGGGAAACAAAGCTAATAGTATATGGAATAATGGGAAAAGTGCAACATAATTTTTAATTTTAGGTGAACTGTAGACAAATTAAAATAATTAAGCTAATACGCATTCAGCTATGCAAATGAATCACATACCTGTTTACTTACTTCTTCATATTTCTTAAAGTTTAATGGTACTATAATAAGATGTGGACAAAGTTTCTTTGCAATAAATCCAGGCATAGCTGCACGTACCCCATATCTTCTAGCATGGTAATTTGAAGTGGACTTAAAAAAGACAAAACCATGATTTTTTTTAAAAAAAAAGCTTTTTAAAATGGATTGTATTACAACTAGATTATAAAGCTGTTAGGAAAACATAACAATCATCAATTCAATTACTACTTAAACATGGAAATTAGCATCTACTGTGAAATCAACTCTGATTAGAAAACCATTCCATTTTAAAGAGATTCTGTTTTAAGGGTGGGGGGATTGATGATGTGATTGAAGGGATGCTCATCATATTTACAAATTACATCAAGCTGGGTGGAATTGCTAAAACATCGGAAAATAGCCTCATGATTTAGAAGGATCTTGTCAGACTTGCGCATTGGGCCCTATCCCAATAGCAAGATGCGGTGGTAAAGAAAGTAAGGTCATGCACTTAGGCAGGAAAAACCAAATACACAGGTACAGAACAGGCAGCACCTGGTTCAACAGTAGTGTCAAGAAAAAGATGTAAGTGTCCTGGTGGGCTACCACTTGAATATGAGCCAGCAGAGTGTGCTGCAGCTACAAAAAAGGCAATATAGTCCAAAACTGCTTCACAATCATGTGAAATGATAATTCTGCTTTGTACTGCACTTGTGATACCACTTTTGGAATATTGCATCCACTTCTGGTCACAAAACAAAACAGATGCTGTGATCCTGGAAAGAGTACACAGAAGAGCAACAAAGATAAGGCGTCTGAAGGCGAAATCGTATGATGAATGGCTAAGGGAACTAGGTATGTTTAGGCTAAAGCCCATGTCCCACTGCACCAACAGATGCAAAGAGGATGTAAAACGGACAAAAAAGCTTGCCATCCGTTT
>BHFT01023329.1:0-43560 GCA_004320025.1 Laticauda laticaudata
ATAAACGGATGCTGGACGGATAGAGAGGAAGCAAAACGGAGGCAGTGAGTACATAGCGTTTTCCAATGGATGGCAAACTTTTTTGTCCGTTTTACATCCTCTTTGCATCCGTTGGTGCAGTGTGACATGGCCTTTATCTAATGACATTCAAAATGTGTTACATCATTATAGTTCTAATGTTTGTAGGCACCTTTTGTTTAAAATAACACTAGTTATTTTTTTTTATTAAATTTGCAAAGAAAAGGCAAAGTTTGAATAGTTTTCAGTGTCCATGCTGGCATAGAATCTAAGATGCAGTAGGCCTTAATAAAATGTTTGTTCCACATATATGGTTGTGTAACATCTGTTGTATACTTCAAATGGACATAATGTTTAACATCAGTTTGATCCATTTCTGCTCTTGGTTCACAATTTAGATTTTCACAAAAAAGAAAACCTATTTGTTTATACAGCTAATAAAAAAATATGCCTAAAGAAAAATTCTTCTTCCAAAGAACCTATTCTCTATAAAAACATGTATGTGCATGGTTATTTATTTATTTTGCAGATTTATACAGTTGCCCATCTTAAATCACTCTAGGTGGTTGACAAAAATCTAGATAAAAACATAAAAAATGTGAAACATCCCCAATTTAAAACTGATTGTGACATCTCACAATTAATTCTCTGGAACTATGAAACATAATTTTATATGTTTCATATAAATGGCATTACATAATAATGCCAACATAATTCTCTGGAACTATGAAACTCTTTTACCCACAGAAAGTTAGCTTTTTTGGCTGCTATACTCTAAGTGCTATATAGGTCTATTATGGAAACAAGTCTTGACTTGGCAATAATATTGTTTCTGTCCACTAGTAAAATAGTAGAAAGGTGATTGCAGATGTACCATTTATAATTAAGGAATCATAACCTGCACCCAAAACAAGTCCCCTAATCTGGAGCTAAAAAGAATTGATTATGGCTGACTGTAGAGAAACAGTATGAAATTAGTGACAAAGGTCTTTATTCATTTACATATCTAATGGAAGCAAATGTTCTTTGAGCAAGGGAATTCATGTCTAAATATACTGTATATAAAAGGATTATATTAAGGAGAAAGGGAAAGGACGAAGCTGCCACAAATTTTGGCCAGCTCAAACTCTTAGTCGTCCTTAGTTCTCCTTGTGCCTAAGTAGTTGCTTTTATTATTGTATATTATATTTTAACTCATTTTCTGTTCAAGAAATTTAATTTTTGATACCATTTACCGCACCCAAGCAAAAACCATGTGAAGTCTAGGATGACAAAAGGCAGATGGCCCAAAGCCACCCTGTAAATTTCATGACTGAACGGGGTATTGAAACCTATCTTCTTCCAGACCTAGCTTGGTATTTTGATTTCCACACAAACCTAGTTCCTAGATTGCACCAATTTTTCACTGTTCCCAGTTATTCTCCCCTTCACATATTGAGTCTGCAGACATCTCAGATTTATTTGGTGCTTAACATGATTATGAGTAAAATAGAAAATTTTGAATGTTTTGAAAAGGATTCTTAAGATTATGTCAGGTTAATAATAATGTTCCTCATGACTGCGTGTATGAAAACTTTAGGAATAGAGTGCTGAATGAGGAACTAGATTGGCTGTTGAAATGCAGCTTCTTAATAGCATATTGCAGAAACTCCTAAGATTCAAATAATGGGAAGATTCTAGAATTCTGAGTATTCTAAGAATAGTGTCAA
Organism: Laticauda laticaudata; assembly: GCA_004320025.1. NCBI lineage: Eukaryota > Metazoa > Chordata > Lepidosauria > Squamata > Elapidae > Laticauda > Laticauda laticaudata. The sequence goes on from BHFT01023329.1 coordinate 1,728, forward strand.
GATATCTTGACACTAATGAGAAAAACAGTATTTTGCAAAGGTGTACTAATCAGTTTCATATTTAAGTCCTAACCTATTATGACAAAATACTGCCAAACATTCCTCCATTCTCTCTCCTCTGAAATCATCTGGAGAGGTAGCTGAAGAATTGTCAAGTACTGGAGGTAACAATACTTTTCTGTTTTAATGGTGATTTTGAGGACTAATTACCATTCTTCTGGGTGAGTCTAGCACAGTCTTTGTTGGTTAAATACTTGTACAGAGAAGTTAAGACTGAATCTTCTTAAGTGTAGATGAAACTGTGTAGCCTATGGTGAATGGAAGGCAGAAAATCTTTGTAATAAAATAGGTATTTTGAGAGGAGCAATTATAGAAAATCATTATATTCATCGGGTTTGCTACATGTATTTATTCTAGGTGTTTGGGGGGTTACTTGTTTTTGGAAATGATAGGTTTGAATGCAAAATACCCTACTATAAAATACATTGACCAAATGTATGTTGTTACATTCAGATACACAGGATGCTCTCTTATTTATTTTGGTGTCTTTTAAGTTTGTGAATGATTCTGGGTGGCATAGTGTTATCCATCAGTGATAGGTTAGGTTCCTAAGAAGGAAGGCCATATTCCCTTATCAGGCATTTATAATATAAAATGCCATTTGTGCTCCCACACAAATGTATGCGCAGGAAGAGCCATGAAAAGCTTTAAGAATAGAAAGTGAGCAATGCAGATAGGTTGAAAGAAGAAAGAAAGTAGAAAATGATCATTTCGAAAAGATCCCAGTTAGGTGAGTAGATTGCATTGTAACTGATTATATTTTCAATTTTAGGAAGCTCTTACATCTCAGGGTGTTTTTACCTTTAAAAATGGCTTGGAAAATTGGGATGCCATCATGTTTTTCTGCCTGATTTTCTCTGGTATTTTTCATTTCATGAAGTAAATCATAGTTTGCAGATCTTCTGGTTGATTGAGCATGTGGAGAAGTTGATTCCTTCCAAAATTTAAATTGAATAAAACAACAGTTCATGGATTAGATGCAGTGCATTTTGACAGGTGGCTCTAATCAAAAACCTCCTTTGAATTTAGATTTAAGGATAATTATGTTTAAAAGAAGTTTTGTTTTTTGATGGGGGAAAATCAGAACAAAGTATGCCACGATGTTCAATCTTGCATTTGCATGTTTTAGTATTGAAGTTTAATTTCTGCCCTGTATTAATCAATGTAGTTAACTAAATCTCAAAATTTGTAAGGCTACAGTAGCTATAGTGCAGCAGTGGCACATGTGTGGCTGTTTTGTATTGCTTCTCAGTGAGGGGCACTTGTGTTGGAGTGAATTTGCCCCAAAGCTTGACCTTCTTCTGAAGTACTTTATCAAACTTGTGATGGTGCTATTACTATAAACTGGCACTTATTCAAATGGTTTTTTTAAAAACTGCAAAATACTATTAGAAATATTTTTCAATCAGGAAAGACTAGTTGATTCAGAGTAATCATACCTGTATTTTACTGGAAGTAATAAAAGTCTGTGGGTCTGTTTCCTAAATTCCTTTTATAGCTAGCTTCTCTTTTCTTTGTTTGTATCTATTGATAGGTGGCATAGTTCAGTTAGGTATTACTAATTGCTAGCATTAATATAAAAAAAGGCTTTGGATCAATGGCATGAACAGTGCAGAGCTGAATATTTGATTCTGCCTGTCTAAATATAGCTAGTCTTTTTTATCTGAAATAGGAAAGAGTCCAGGAATGAGTAACTACAGGCATGAAAGTGCAGGAGTGAAATGGAGATGCCATGGAAGAAACCCAGAACTTGCAGCATCTAGTCGAACAACAAGGATAGCAGGTACTAGGATGAGAAAGAGGATAGTCTTAGAGGTTATGTTAGTTCAGGGATGTCAATCACAAGGCCCGCGGGCCAAATCCAACCTGCGAGGTGCTTAGATCCAGCTCACAAGACCAGCCTGGAAATAGCAAAGGACCTTCTTCAGTGCTGCTGCTAGCAAAAATGGGCTGGGCTGCCCCACACATCCTGTTTTTGGCTTGGATGGCCTCCTGCAACACTCTACCGGCCAAAACGGCCCTTCCACCCATGCCCCGTATTGGCCGGCAGAGTGCTGCAGGAAACCATCCATCCCATCTTCTCCCCCCCTCCCTCCCCCGTGGCCAGGCCACAGAGGACAACTACAATGCTGATCCAGCGCTCCAAGAAATCCAGTTTGACACCTCTATGTTATCTTAATATATAAGCCTAATCTGATGGTAATTTCTTTTAGTTTTTACACATAAATCCTCATAGTTAATAACCTGCTTGTATCCATATACACCTGAATTAATGTATGTCTCTTACACCATACTATCTCACTTAAATCAAGTCCACTATGGTCTTCAAGTGTAAATGTGTACAATTATTATCTAGTTATAAGTTACCTCTTTATTCAAAAGTAGCTTCTTTAATGAATATGAAGTTTTTAAAAATAAGTACAATATTCTTCAATACCCTTCCCCTTTGAAAATAAAGGAAAAATAACACTAAAGAAGCATATTACATATATAGCTTTTTTATTCCATAACACATATGTAAATAATAGGAAGAGTTGGAAGGGACCTTGGAGATCTTCTAGTCCACCCCTCTGTTCAGGCAGGAAACCCTATACCATTTCAGATAAATGGCTGTCTAATCTCTTAACCTCCAGTGTTGGAGCACACACAACTTCTGGAGTTGTTCCACTGATTAATTGTTCTAACTGTCAGAAAATTCCTCCTTAATTCTAGGTATTTTCTCTCCTTGATTAGTTTCCATCCATTGCTTCTTGTCCTGCCTTCAGGTACTTTGGAGAATAGGTTGACACACACCCCTTAGATATTGATATTAAATAAATATATACATATTACTATTGTTCTCCTTTATGGCAGAATTTAAAAGACATTTCTCTAACCCAACCCAAATCATATATTTAAAGAGAAAACATCAAACAGAAAGTTGTATATTTTTTACAAAAACTGCCAGACGTTAAAATATATTACTTTTTTTTAAGAGTTACTGTTATTTAAAATAATTGGAACCATTCATGTTAAAGTCTGCTATTGCAAAAAGAATATTTTTAGCCCATTAAAGATTAGCAAATTTGTTGTAGCTTAAGTTGGTAAGAAGCCACAAGACAGCATTGGGCTTTTGCAGAAGCATTGGTTTTTCTACACATTTTTGTTTTCAATTTATATTCTGTAAATCCAGCAAATCTAGTACAGTAATACAATATTAGAGACATAGTTGGTTTTCTGTTTTTAAAGTTTCAACTTCAATAAAGGAGTCAGCTCCTATGGATATGGAAGGACTTTGCCCAATCCGTTCAGAAGAAACTTCTTCACCAGGGTCCTCATCTTGTCAAAGAGATCTTCAAGGGACATATGTAACTGACATGAGCCTTTCAGATGATAGAGTGACCCACATAGAGAGCATTCTTGACCTATGGAGTGGCAGCCTTAAAGTAGGTAATTTGTTTACTATATGTTAAATTCTACTGTGGATAACCTGGTTCATTGTATCTTATTTTCCTCAGTCTTTTTTCTGAAATATTATAATTTCAGAAAATAATATTTTATTTAACCTAACAAATTTTTCAGGCTATTCTGTTTAACTAAGCACTGACAATTATGGAAAATATTATTTTAAAGAATGTTGCTACTTAATTGTCATTCATCTTGTTTTAGGACCCTAAATATGCTATTTGAATACTTTCCTCACAAACTACTTGCCAGAGGAAGGCAAAGAACTATATCAGGTTTTTGGTTTTTTTTTGCATATTCCTTAGGATAGCATTGATAATATCTGCCATGGAAAGTTTCTCAAAATTTCAGGTTCAGCATTGAATATGTATTATATTTTACTAAAAAAACATTTGTGTCTTAGTCTTTAAAAGCTCAGACAGCCTTTAAAAACTCAGTCTTATTTCTCTACTAAACAACTCCTTCGCTTCTTTTAAGACTAATGTATTGACTGAACTGAGGAAGTGGAAACTTCATTTTATTGAACATCATTCCTTAGAGATGAGACAAGAAAGAGAAAAGCATGCAGCTGATATGAGACAACTGACTAATCAGATGGAGAACTTGAAGGAATTGTTACATACATACGAGATTTCCTTAGGGAGAAAGGATGAGGTAACAAGTTCTAAATTACAGGAGGGATTTTTACATGGTCCTCATTTTCCTTATTGGTTACTGTTAAGAATTGCCTTTGCAGCAAAATAATTGTTTGGAGAGCAATATTTCTCTATCCCTGGACTATATGCTTAATTTTAATGACCAAATTCAAATGAATTTATTGTATAGTTAATGTTCTTTATGCATTTTCTAATTTCTTTTTGTTCAGGTAATTGCAAATCTAACAAATGCAATTGAGAAACAAAAGGACAGGATAGAGTTAATGAAAAAATTTGCAAAATGGCGACTTCAGCATTTTTTGGGCAAACAAAAGGCCAGAGAAGAGGTATATATGGATTTACTCATGTTAATCAGGCTTTTTTTAAAAAAAATCCCATTGAAAAACTATATTTTAAAAAAACTGATAAAATCAACAGTTTTATATGGAATCCTTCATCTTTTTTTCTATAAATAATCTGTCACAGTAAACTGCATTTACATTCAGTCTAAAAATTATGTTTTGCACTTTAGGATCACATTATATCTGTTTAGAATTGTTACAGTCATCCCATGAATATAAAAAGTGTACAACATTATTCATCCCTTCTGGTTTATAATGCCAACAAAGCATAAGATCTGAATTTTAACATGGTCAAATGTCAGTTCAAGCTTTTGTTTGATTTCATGCTGAAAGTTAGGGTTTGTTTATAATTGTATTATAGTTTATACAGTATAAAAATGTTTTACAGATACTGCAGTATACACTTAATACTTTATATACTCTTCATCAAATTTTGGTATGGTACAACTATAGCACAGGTAGAGTCCTGTTCTGGGAAGAGTTAAATAAAGTGTAGTGAAACTCAGGCCTGCTTTGCTGACATTCCTTTCCAGTTGTATGCAAACAAACTGGCTGATCGGCTGTATAAATTAGGCTTGTTGAAGAAAGCCTGGGCGATTTGGCGATCCCGCTTTAATGCAAAAGGGAAAGAAAGAATGGAAAAGGCGGTTCAGTCAAGTGTGGAATCTATGCGTGCGGCACTCAGCAATGAGTATGAAGCCAAACTTCAAACGGTAAAACAATATTTTTCCAAATATTGTAATATTTGAGAATGTTTAGTTTTGAGGAAAGAAGTTAGATATGATAGCACTCTCGAGGGTGTTATCTAAATTAAACAAAAATTGGTTTTGACAATATTTCACTTTAGGAGAAAGGACCTATAGGATTTACTTCCAGGAAAATTTAAGTAGGGTTATTGTAGGCAAAGGTGACATTTTGATTATCTGCTCCATAAATTACAGCAAAGGACAAGGAAACAGTAAGCAACCTAAACTTCTGATTTCCTTTTGAGTGCAAGACTGAGTCTCATTCCCAAGTGGGAAAGGATATACAGTTTTGGGAAGGAGCCATTCTGCTTGAACTCATCTCATTTACCATTGTAGTCACACCATTACTGTAATATACATAATGTCTCTTTCTTTTTTAAAAACATTAAATATTGTACCCTTCCCTTACAGCAGTCAAGAAACAAAAAAATATTGTAACTCAGTACTGATTCCATTTTACTTCTTTTATTTAAAGGAGCCCCAGTTAACTGCAATTTACTTTCAAGTTTTTATCAAATCTGCTATGAGATTGTCATTAATTAAATGTTTCTATTTCTTGGTTTAGGTAAATAGTGCACTTGAGGAGGCCAGATCTGAAATTATTGAACTGCAGAACCAAAGACAAGATTATGAAGATGCCATGAAGAAGGCTTTTATGCGGGGTGTCTGCGCACTGAATTTAGAGGCAATGAGCATGTTTCAGAGCAAAGATTTCAAACTTGACCAGGGTTAGTATTATGAGGCGAATGAAAGATCATTAGCATGCTGGCCTTATGTCAGTGAGTAATCTGCTGATTTCCCTAATGTGGTGCTCTTCAGATGTGATAGGATAACAATGCCTAGAATTCCTCAGCAAGTTGAAAAGACTGAACTGATGTAAATTTTTCAGATTTTCTAACCATAAAAAGTACAGTACTTTTCTGGAGGATTAACAGTATTGCCTTGGGGTTAAGAGGCCATTGAAAGAAATAGAGATATATAAGGTATATTCTAAGTTTCACTTTTGTGCTAGAAATAAATGGATTTTAAAAATTTTGTGGGATGTATTTGTAGATAATTATAACTTCCACAAATAATAATGAGAGACCAAATTAATACTTTGTCCCCTTTTTAAAAACTATTTTATCACCTTTTGCTTTCTTGAAAGAAAAAAGTGTTTTTATCTCAGTTCCAAAGGAATTACATTATTTTCAAGTATGAATTTTTTCATAGATTTGTGACTGAGTTTATTATGCCTTCAGCATAATTCTACATACTTCTGACTTTCTCCTTCAAGAACTGAACACTTGGCGCGCTGTGGCTTAGGGGATGCTTTTAGCTTTTTTTTTTCTATCCTATTTTGAAATGTGAAACTAGTCCCCACCTGGCCCAGCAGTCAGGCCCAGCATGGTGCAAAAGAGAGATTTGGTACGCTGAGGCTCAGTGGCTGCTTTCAGCTTTTCTATTCTATTTTGCAGCGCGAAGTCAGCTTCAGCCTGGCCCATCAGTTAGATCAAGCGTATTTCGTCAGCAGCAGGAGCAAGTAAACAGTGAAGGTCAGCTGGGCTGATGGAATGAAGGGCTGCAGGGGTGTTAAAGTGTAGGATGGCAAAAAAGTGCTTTGGTACACTGAGGCTCAGGCTGTTTTTAGCCTTTCTATTCTTTTAAATTTTTATTTTTTGGCAGTGCGAAGTCAGCTTCAGCCTGGCTCATTAGTCAGATCGAGCATGTTTCGTCAGCAGCAGGAACAAGTCGATGATGAAGGTCAGCTGAGCTGATGGAACCACAGCGGTCTTCAAGTGTAGGGTGGCAAAAAAGCACTTTGGTGCACTGAGACTCACACGCTGCTTTTAACTTTTTCTTTTTTGCAGTGAGAAATCAGCTTCATTCAGGCCCATCAACCAGATCGAGCGTGTTTCGTCAGCAGCAGGAGCAAGTAGATGGTGAAGGTCAGCTGGGTTGATGGGACACAAGGCTGCATGGGTCTTGAAGTGTAGGGTGTCAAAAAAGTGATTTGATACAGTGAGGCTCTTAGGTTGCTTTTCACTTTTCTTTCACTTTTTGCAGGGAGAAACCCACTTCACCCTGGCCCATTAAGCAGACCAAGTATGTTTCAGCAGCAGCAGGAGCAAGTTAGCGGTGAAGGTCAGCTCAGTTGATGGAACACAGGGCTGCAGGGGTCTTGGAGTGAAGAGTGGCAAAAAAGTCTTTTGGTGCACTGGAGCTCCTAGGCTGCTTTTAGCTTTTCTTTTACTTTTTGCAGTGAGAAATCAGCTTCATCCTGGCCCATTAAACAGATCAAACATGTTTCAGCAGCAGCAGCAGGAACAAGTAAACGGTGAAGGTCAGCTGGGTTGATGGGTTGCAAGGCTGCAGGGGTCTTGGAGTGTAAGGTGGCAAAAAAAACTTGATTTGGTGCACTGAGGCTCATAGGCTGCTTTTCACTTTTCTTTTTTGTAGGACGAAATCAGCGAAATCCTGGCCCATCAAACAGATCAAACATATTTCGTCAGCAGCAGGAGCAAGTAGACAGTGAAGGTCAGCTGGATTGATGGGATGCAAGGCTTCAGGGGTCTTGGAGTGGAGGGTGGCTCAGTGGTTTGGTGCACTGAGGCTCATCGGCTGATTTTAGCTTTTTTTTTTTTTTTGCAGTGAGAAATCAGCTTCNTTTTTGCAGTGAGAAATCAGCTTCATCCTGGCCCATTAAACAGACCAAGCATGTTTCAGCAGCAGCAGCAGGAGCAAGTAAACGGTGAAGGTCAGCTGGGTTGATGAGATGCAAGGCTTCAGGGGTCTTGGGAGTGTAAGGTGGCAAAAAAAACTTGATTTGGTGCACTGAGTCTCATAAGCTGCTTTTCACTTTTACTTTTTGCAGGGCGAAATCAGCTTCATCCTGGCCCATTAAACAGACCGAGCATGTTTCAGCAGCAGCAGGAGCAAGTTAACGGTGAAGGTCAGCTAGGTTGATGGAACGCAGGGCTGCAGGGGTCTTGGAGTGAAGGGTGGAAAAAAAGTCGTTTGGTACACTGAAGCTCCTATGCTGGTTTTAGCTTTTTTTTTTCTTTCTTTGTTTCTTTTTTCTTTTTTTGCAGGGAGAAATCTGGTTCAGCCTGGCCCATCAGTTAGATCAAGCATAGTTCAGCAGCAGCAGGAACAAGTTGACGGTGAAGGTCAGTTGGGTTGATGGAACTCAGGGCTGCAGGGATCTTTGAGTGTAGGGTGGCAAAAAAAGCATTGAGGCTCAGGATGCTTTTAGCTTTTCTTTTTTGCAGGGCGAAGTCAGTTTCATCCTGGCCCACCACCCAGATCGAACATATTTCGTCAGCAGCAGGAGCAAGAAGATGGTGAAGGTCAGCTGGGCTGGTGGAATGCAGGGGTCTTAAGAGTAGAGGGGTGGCCAGGGAAACTGAGCTAAGGCAGCTGCAGCTTCCTGGAGTGTTTGGCAAGGAGCCCCAGAGCTCCTAGTTTGGAAGCTGCAGGTTGACCAAAGAGGCAGAGAAGGACAAATGGGGAATTTGGAGACAGTTCTTTCCCTTCCTGAGTCTTGGGGCTGGGTGGGATCAAGCTCAGAATAAATTATATTGGAGCCCATATTTTGAATCAGTGCTTTTCTTTTTTATTTCTCTTCCTAAGAGAAGGCTTTTTTAAAAAAAAACAACCTGAAACTATTATTTGACCACAGGATGGCACTCCAATACTTCATAACATTCAGTGGCAAGAATTCAACAGGTGTATATGGGTAGTTTTCAATTAAAGATCTCAACTGGGACTGAATTTTTGTCACAAAGCTATGTGATAGTTATAAAAATATCATGTAATCAGAATCACATCATTAAGTGGATCACACAGTTGTGATCATAAGTCAAGGACTACCGTATTTTCTGCACTATAAGGCACACCAGATTATAAGGCGCAGCCTCAATTACAGGATCTATTTCTGTATTTAACCCATACATGAGGCGCACCACATTATAAGACGCATGCTAAAATATACAGTCTACAAAAAAAAAGTAACGGAAGCAAAACATCGAGTTTATTTGAACTTCATTCTACTATTTAACAATACACTCGCACATTATTTTTTATCAATCTTCTCCCACAAATAATCAAAGTCTCATCTGTCTGTGCCTGAATTGAACAGAACTGGGCCAATTTACATGCAACACTGCCGGGTTCCCATCTCATCTTGTCATAGAGTAGTCTCGTTGCCAGGTTGTTCACAATGATGCGGTTTTCCCGCAAGCTCGGACAACAGTTAAAGCAGATACCATTAGCCCACGGCCATTCGACAATACATTCACATATGGTGGCGTAACTCGCCCGGCCGCTGCCTCCCAGTCTTAGTAAAAGGTGTGTTCGCCGTCTGTCCCATACGCTAGCCCATGCTGGCTCGGCAACTTCACTTTGAACGGCCTGTTTTCCCAGTGTCCAGCGCTTGGAGTTCTTTTGTTAATCCTCCCGGAATGATGGCCAGCTCCGAATTTATTTGCTTTAATTGGATTTTTCACAGTAGCGGTGAGATGGGCGCGTCATGAGTTGCGCAGATCAACAGGAACGGTGATGTTGTGGAAAAAACCATACCAGTACTCTTACATACACATCTCTCAGCCATTCTCTCATTTGGTCATCGTCGCATGCCAGTCCTTTGATGGCCTTAAAATGATCCAGCGGAAACTTTTCTTTTGGTAGCGTCTTGCTCTTAAAAATGACCATAGGTGGTAGCTTCTGTCCATTAGGTCGGCAACACCAGAACAACAGTGAGAAGCCGACTATCTCATGCCCGTGGTGCGTTATGGTAACCGTATGCTGTCCCTTTTTCCACCAGTATGGTTCACGGGGAATGTCAAAAGTGAGGGGGACGCTCTTCCATGTTGGTGATGGTGTTGGGCTGGATCTTTTTGTCTGTAATCTTGGTTAACTCGCAGTAGGTGCGGAAGTGGCCAGCTTTTCTTGTGTAATCGCTGGAGTTTTGGCCTGCACACAGTAGTCCTTGCAGCGGATTGGAGAGAGAGTTTTTCATAAAATGAAAGCACCAGACGGACCTCCTTGAAAGTGTTCGAATTCTTCATCGGTCTTGTGCTATTGTTTTACTTCGTCGATGGTGACTGTAGAGACGCTTCTCCACGGCTGTTCTTTGTTCAGTAATCATTGTTCAAGTTCGGTCTTCTAACTGTGGGCCACTTGCTTTGCTTCCGCGGAAACTCTGTTTGTCTGTCTTAAGCTTGATGCAGTTGCATTTCTTACTTTCCTTCCACTTGCCCAACCATTGATTTCATGTGATGTTGAATTTTTCACAGCTGCTCTATTCCCATTACAACTGCGTAACTGATAGCTGTAGTTTGAATTGGTGCCTCACTAAGCATGCTCTCTTCAAACGTGGTTGCCATTGTTCGGGGCGTCTTAACAAACAAATGTTTAGCAGTATCGTAGATATACCTACTGGAGGTGTGGCGGAGATACCGGCAAGCGTAACCAGTACGTACTGTACCTATCTATGTAATGCGTACTATGCCACATATACTTAAGTGGTTTCTCTGATTGGTTATCGCTGCAGTGTTACTAGTATATGTATTAATCTCCAAGTTCGGCAGAAATGTCCGACAGTCAATCACAATCAAGCGGAGCTTACCAAAGTCGCACAGCAACATTTTTACAGATTTTGGAACTCAGTGCACATATAAGGCGCACGGCCAATTTTTGAGAAAATTTAGGTGCGTCTTATAGTCCGAAAAATACGGTGTATATATACTGCAAGATGTTGAATGGCACCTTTATAAAACCTATGTGATTTATGTCCTTTCATTCCTTCCTACATAAAAGTTTTGCATTCTAAGAAATAGCCATTCCTTGATCTTTCAATAAATATTGAGCAGTGCTTCCTTTTCTTTTTAATCTCAAATATATCTCAACTGGAAAGAAGTTGTATTGAATCTTAAATCTTCCCCATGAAACAAAACCATAGCATTTTTAACCCTGGCCACTCATTATGTGTATGTCCCTGCCTTTAGGCCAGATCAGTTCCCTCCTGCCTAACAGCTGCCCCTTAAAACTGTGTATATTTGTGTGTGTGAAGAACAAATTCTGTATCAAAATGACAAAATTAAAAACATAACAATAAAAAGGTGAAATACAACACAAATACATAAATGCATACAGATGCTGTTTTGTTTTCTCTAATATGCAGTCTGTAGAAAAAATTAAAATGTCTTTATAATTTGTGCCCAAACCTCTCACTATGGTAGGAAAATGACTTTTTCAATTTAAATATACATTTAAAAACTATTTGGATTTGATTAGCTTCCAACTGTACTGGATCAGAGAGAAAAATCTATATTCTGTCTATTTATTGATTTATTTTAAAATTTACAGTCACTCAATCTTATCTTACCACAGGGTAACTCTTCTCCTATACTGAATTTAGATTATGGTTCTTCTAGGCAAAGACCTAGTAAGATTAGCTATTAAACCTTAGAACTTATCTGAATAAACTATCATGTACAAAGGTCATAGATAATTTTAAGACAGCCACCATATCATACTAAATAAATATTGTTGGGCTATTTTTTAATTAAGATGGCAACAAATAGGGCTGAGTCTCTGTAAGTCTCTACATTGGGAAATACAAATTATAAAGCTGTTAAAAATTGTGTACAACTCTGCACTTTCCAGTTTTGTTTGCAAATTATACAGATGCATAGTTACATAACAAAATTAGATATATACTGTCTAACTATTAGCAATATTTATCTCTTTGTTATTTTGTTAAGTTCTGAATGTTTGTTAATTTGTTTATAGTAGTTGATCTATCAGAAAAAAGAGCAGAATCTGGTGCTGGCACTGGTGGACCTACAGCAAAATTTTCTTCATTTCAGTATGATCAATCTATGCCATCTACTTCCTCACTGCCACAACCACCACCTCATTTTGCTCCAACAACAGCTGGCTGTGCTCCTGCAGAAGATCTGGTAGGTGTTCATTGTAATACAACCTTGGTCAGTAGCAGATTTCAATTCCATTGAATTAATCTTAGGAAAGTTTAATAAATGAGGATAAGTTATTAAATCAGCATTACAGAGCTATTGGGCGTGAAAATCAAGGCAATATGCTGATATTAATATTTTGAATTAGGAAATCGGTGGTATGTATTTAATCTAAATCAGACTATTGCCATTTTTCCTGCTGTTTTGCAGTTTTCTTCTCACCAAGGCCATGCAATAACATCTCAAACCAGATTAGACTCTGCTGCTGCATTAACCTGCGGTGCTGCTACAGGATCAGGATCAGGCACAATGTGCATTTCAAAACTGGTAAAAAACAACCACCACCACCAACATTACTTTAATTTTTTTGAACTATTTTTGTTCTCCATACAATTAATGGGAAATTTTTATATAGTGCTCATTGGAACTGGAACTTCAATGTATGTATGCATGTATGTATGTATGTATGTATGTATCTTGAAGTTACAAGTTTAATTAAAATGCCATACTTCATTTTTATGCCATTTTTCAATCAAAGTTGGTGACCATTCATGTGGTCTTCGGCATATGATAGCAATTGGGACTGGAATTTCCATTGCTAAGTAATGCAGTCATAATGTGCAACTGCATCTTTAAGCTATGGCAATCTTTGCAGTCCTGGTTGCTGTTGCTAACTAAATGCCATGGTTGTTAGGCAAGGCAAATTCCTGTTGGCTTTCCACAACCAAAGTCATTGGGGAAGCCAGCAGGAAGTTGCAAATCCCAAGCAGACAGGTTCATGGCTGCTGCCAGATGGAGAAGTTAAAGATGAGGTGTGAGAAGAATGTGCCAGGGTGTGGTGTGGGTTGGGAAGGATGCATGGGATTGTGGCACAAATCAAAGTTACACAAAGTTGTGGCATAGTTTGGGGAGAGTGCAGCACGTCAGGGAGTGGGTGTCAGGTGGTGGTGAATGGCCAGTGCAGCATGAATGCAGAGAAGAAGTGGATGTACATGTGGAGGAGACTTACTCCAGGGTCATGTGACTTTCCCTGCTAGCTTTGCCTATTGATTTTCTGAGAAGCCAGAAGAGAAGGCTGCAAATAGTGATTATGTGATTGCAATGCACTGCAACTGGTTATAAGTCCAAATCAGTTGCTAAGCTCCAAATTATGGTCACATGATCATGGAGGGGTGCTGGGATTGCTGGAACTAACCACCATTTGCTTAGCACCATCTTAACTTCAGTCACTGAATGAGTGATCATAGGTGAAGGATTACCTATAGGGCCATTTTCCAACATCAGTCAGTTCTTGCAATCGGGGAAGACAAAAAAATGCCTGTTGTTAAATCACTGGTGTTGACTCAACAACAGTTTCCTTGTATTATCAGGTAATCAATGATTATGAAACGATTTAATGCTATCCTTTGTAGGAAATATTTGGAATCTCTCAAAAGTGAAATTCTAGACAAGAAATTAGATCAACGAACTGCTTCAAAGAATGATTAGGAAAAGGACCCTGAATGCATGAATGCCTCTGAAATATTTACTTTGGGTGAAGAGAGCACCAGAAGCTTTCATAAGACTATTGTCCCCAGAGTTTCCTTTCTAGCTCAAAAAATTTCAAAAACAACACTTCTGCAGCTCTAGTAATTAGGTTTTTTTGTTTATATAGAAGTAAAGCTTGTGGGCTACAATGGAACCTTCTGTTCACCTTTTCTGAAGAAATGCTTGTGTCATGATACAAATCCATAACTTACTAATAGGACTGTATTTCCAATTATCAAGACTATAGAAAGAATGTGCCCCATTGTTGTAAGAATATGCTGTTAGGATTTAATGGTCCAGGAACCAAAAGCTAGTTTTTTCTAGCCAAAGATATGGAAAAATAATATTAAGAAATCTGGCTTATAATTTAAAACTGCTCTGAGAAGTGCTATGTGTTTCTTGTATAATTAGGATTTTTATTTGGTTTGCCATAGCCCATGACTAGGGTGGTAACATCAGGTCAACAAAAGGCTGGAAGGACAGTCACTGCAAAAATCACCGGTCGTTCAGATTTTGCAGCAAAGAATCGTATTTGCAGTAACTTAGATGTCTTGGGTGTTTCGCCCCCAATGAATTCTGTTGTGGTGGAGAAACATCATCCTGTCACTCAGGTAAATAATGAGTTTTATTAATAACTTCTGCACTTGATGTCTCCTTTTAATTGGTGACTTTTGCTTTAGGATTTTTATCAGAGTTATTGTGGAAGTTCAGATTACAAATGCTTACTTGAATTAATTTGTCTACTCTTTGGGGTTACTGTAGTTTGTCTAGCATGTGATGGAATTCTATTTGTACTATTAGGCAGGTACTGGCCAATCAAGCAAACATTGTGATAGTAGATAAGAAACGGAAAATGGCACAAGTGATAGATGTAGCAGGGTTAAGTGACAGCAGCAAAATAGAGGAAGAGTATATAAAAGCTGAAAAAGTATCAGGGTCTGAAAGACGAATTAGAGAGGATTGGAAAGAAAAGACCAAAATGATCTCAGTATTGGTAGGAGCATTTGGGACTGGGACTCCTAAGCTAGGCAAATGGCTCCAACAGAGCCCAGAATCAACACCAGAACTTTCTGCCCAAAAGAGAGCAGTGAGAGAAACAGTTAAGATACTTCATAGAACCATCAAATTTCCTGCCTTTGGCCAAGGGTCCAAGATTGAAGAAGACACTACCATCCAGAGGGAGAGAAAGGAATTAAGTATATATGAAAACAAAGTTAGAAACTATAAAATACTGTTTATGTAGCTGCAAAACTCACCTTAAACTATACTACACCCATTTCCTAATAACAGGTAGAACTAATCAGTCTTCTTCAACATTTGTCTTAAGCTCAAGAAGGATTTATGAATTTGGAAATAAATCAGCATTATCTGTATTGGTTTTTGGTATGCATTTTTTATCTCTCGATATTCAAAATTATATATTTTGTAAATTTTAAGATTCATAAAAATAAATAGGAAGGAACCCCAAATAGTTTGTGTGATTGCTGGGAAGTCTTGGATTTGGAATGTCAGTTAGAAGCAAGAAAAGGAGATTAGATAGAATATATCTAAGTGCTCCATAGCACTCTAAAGAGATTGTTCTGTTAACTGGAATATGGAAATAGGAACATATGGAAGGTGCCAAATTAGTTTTGAGGTTTTTCAAATGTGGTTAGAAAAAATGCTGGTCTGGAATGTTTCCAGTTATTAAGGAGACTACGGAGAACCAAGTGTCTGATTTAATGTGAGAGAAATACCAATGGGGATAGTTGCTCTGCTTCCAGAGTAAACATATACTTCCATTTTCCTTGATTTTAAGTTTGATTTCCATGATGCAGATTAGTAAAAAGTAGTGTTTCTCAAACTCATGAGAACATAGGGGACTGGTGATGCAGTCTTCCTATACTGTTTTTGCCATTTAGATATTTTAATTGGAAGAGTTGAGCAGCAGAAGAAAGCCCACCCCCTCATGAATTTGCCCTCATGTCACAACTGATATTATAGGAAACAATTGAAAACTAAGGAAAAACATCTTCCAAGAGGGGCAAGACTAAAGAAAATGAATGGAACTTGTGGAAGCCAACAGGCTAGACACTTCTTCATTTTAGATCTGAATTAGAATTCGGCACTGAATCCCAACTAAACCTTAAGTATCTTTTTATTGTATAATGGTCCACCAGAGTACAAGCACCACCTAAGAGAAGGCCTGTTTACCACTGACCAAGAGTAAACTGTCATCGTGTGCCAATATGCAATAGCATTTCCTCTGATTATCTTTAAAAATGGCTGGTTCTTCATCACAAGCTAAATAGAATTTTCTAGCTTCTTTGATGTGTGATATCTATCTTTTTGCTCACCTCACCTTTTGATATATTCACAAATTTGCATGTTAATTAGTTTCTTTTCTGTCAGTTTCCTCTAAAATGATGCTGTAAAGAAAAAAAATAAGAGTAAGCTTTTGAAAGCAGTATCTCTTCAATTCATTTTAAATAAACACATGTGGGCATTACTTTGTGACAGGTTATAAACTAGCATTACTTTTACCATCTGGGACCAGGCAAATTTTTCCTTGTTTATGTTCTCGCTTTTGATGGATTGAGTTCAGTACAGCAGGCCTAGCTTCCCTCATTTCTCCAGCTAGACAATGCTGGTTGTAGGACAGCCAGCCCCATGTTTGCTTTTCTCCTTGCTGTGATGTTTCTATTGGGAGACTGGATGTGAACTCATAATTGTGTTTGCAAAGGCCAGAAGAAATTCCTTCCTCTTCTATGCTTCCATGGCAACTCAGCAAAGCACTTGAAACATGTACAGGACACAACCTTTATTGTTAGATCCAACAAGATATGGGATTTACTAGTAGTTGAGGGCCGATGTTTTTCATTTGAGAAGAATCCTATGCTCATTTGTAGAGTCTCTACAAAAGAGCTGCAGCTATGTGAAAGGGCTGTAAATTTTGCATCTCTATGGGTTGACACATGGAAGTGTGGGAGATGGCTGCAATAGATTATTACCACTCCATTTCCAAATAAAAGCAGGGGATAGTTGCTTCATTGCATAACTAGGTGCTAGTGATAATTACTTCTTCTGATAGCTGCAGCCACAAAACCCACATCTAAAATGGCCCAGAATGAGACTGAAAAATTGTATTGTAGTGGGCTGCCGTGTAATTTCCCAGAGGACTTTTGATTTTTTTTGTGGTGGTTGTTCCTTTTTGTTTCAAGAATATCTTGAGAAAAGCTGTTAATACAGATTCTCAGACTAAGCTATAGTTTCTTGTTTTAAATGGGAGTGCTGGAACCTGTTCAACGATATTATTTGACTCGACAGGTTTAACTGGTTTATTAAAAAAAACTGGAGTGGCTTAGCAAAATCTGAGAGTATTGCCTGAGTTATGGAACAACCTCTGCAAGTCTTGGCCATATTTGTCCTTTGTGTTCAATTTTTTTTATATTGTTAAAATTGGATAGAAAATAAATAATAACTTCCTTCTTATATCTTTCAGCAAACTGTATCTCAAGCTGTTGCTGCTAAATATCCTCGAACTGTGCACCAGTCTTCAAATGCTATTGGAGTGAGACATCTAGGACACAATGGGAAAACTCCTGCCCATACTCACAACATCCAGTCAATAAAGGTAGTGGAGTAGGTTAGCTGGTTGAAATGCCTGTACTTTATTTTAAGCACATAGAGAAAATTTTCCAGGTTATTGTTTAAAATGTGCTCCCTGATGTTTGCAGATTAATAGAATAATAACCCAAGAAGCATCATGTTTTTCCTCTCAATAATATTGTACATATAGAGATACTTTGAAGTGTAAAAAGTGTGCCACTGAAGATGGCACAATGTAGTTCTGTGTAACTGCAAATAAGGTATACTTGAAATTTTCACTTTCTTAAACTTATTTTATTATATATGCTTATTTAATGTTTTTAATAAAAATGAAGCATTGAACTTGTATACTCTAAAGGGCATTTCTGATTTATATGTGAATAAGAGCATAGATCATTTTGCCACATTCTGAATTGCTATCTAAATTATCTATATATAACCAGACTTTACATTCAGAATTTTGTTTTGGTTCTGCTATATTTTATCTTCAGCCATTCATAGAACAGGAACATTACAGAGAAATTTCATTTTGTCCAACATAAAAGTGGTTTATTAGTCTTACTTCACTATTTCATCATATATAAATCTAAGGACGTATCGCTGTTGCTGTTTACTCCAGTTGTGTGTTTTCATTAGTAATACTCACTGACATCTCAACCCCATTTGTACTTTCACCAATTATTCTAGATTCCTTCAGTGTAGCTTTTAAGAATGTACAATACCGCCCCCCCCCAGGTGATGGTGGGGGGAAGAAATGTGACATTAGATATTGTAATACCCTAAATCTAGATGAATAAATAAACACCAATGTTCACGTAAAATAACAGTGCTGTGAGTCTTCTCCATACTGGGAACAATTTTTCCCATTGCAGTTTGCAATGGGACGATGGAAGATTTGCAGTTTTGTGTTCATGGATTTTATCTTTTAGCTCCAAAGGCTATTCCATCCTTGCTCTCTCTTATGCTACTGTAAGGAGACCTCAGTAAGCATAATGGAATGTCAGGACTGATGTCAGTCTTTAGAAGAAGACAAAGAAGCAACAGTGAAGAAAGCGGTGGCTGTGGTATGCTCATGATGCTATACTAACTAGGATCACTCAATCTGAGAGCAGTTGCCAGGATTCTTCCAGTCATATTGCCCACCCTAGTGATCAAATAGGGGTGCCAGTAGGGGAAAACAACCTGCTACATCAACTTGCTTCTTCCTAAGGTAATTCTTAAGTATATACATCACTTGTACACCCATTACTAAACAGCTAACTGCAGCATGAGGAGGTAATCTGGGTTTGTAAAATGGATGCAGGAGCTTAAGAAATAAAGCAGATGTATCGAAAGTGATCAGACAAGTAATATCCTATGGATTGGGCCATATAGCTATTCAGACTGAAAAAGAAAATGCGATCGTGGTATATTTAGTCATGTTAGCATCTCAGATGCATTTTTTTGTATCTCAACTAAAAACATAGCTGAAGTTATTACCGGATATACTCGCATAGAAGCCGACTTTAGAACGTTTTTTTTCCCCCCCAAATTTGGGGGTCGGCTTATAAGCGAATAAATCTGATTTGCTGGAGCAGCGACTTAGCGTGGCGGCTTAGCGCGATGAGAGTCTTGGCTCTCATCGTGCAAAGCTGCTGCCCGCCGCTTCCCCACCTCCCATCGAGTCTCCCAACTGATTGGCTGTACAAGCCGCTGCCCGGCGAAGGAGAGTTCTTGGTCCATTGCGCGAAGCCGCTGCCCGGCGAAGCGCTGCCCGCCGCTTCCCTCCTCCCATTGAGTTCTCCCCAGCCTGATTGGCTGTACAAAGCCGCTGCCCCGGCCGAAGGCAATTGAGAGTCAAGATTCTTCATTCGCTTCGCCGGCAGCGCTTGCGCGATGAGAGCCAAGACTCTCATCGCCTTCGCCGGGCAAGCGGCTTGCTACAGCCAATCAGCTGGGAGACTCGATGGGAGGTGGGGGCAGCGGCTTCGCGCGGCTGCCCCGGCTTTCGCGCAATTTGAAGAGCCAAGACTCTCATCGCGTGAAAAGCCGCCACGCCTAAGTCGCTGCTCCAGCAAGTCGCTCAGCAAGGTCGCCCGCTAAGTCGCTGCTGCAGTCCTCGGCTGGCCCTTAGCAGCCCTCGCCTCAAGTTTAAAAACGCGCACGAATTCGGGCCGCCATTCTTCCCTGGATGGACGATGAGCCGCAACTTTTTGCCCCACCGCCTTTTCTACCTCTGGGGCTTCACTTCATGCTGTTCAGGGAGTCGCGCCCAAAGCCCAACTGTCCTTCCCAGAATCTTCTGACGGTGAGCTTTTGAACGGTGATGAGATTCCAGGGGTTGACACCATGGTATTTGGAAGGCGCGTCGGCTTATATGCGAGTTTTTTGCAAAATTCCTCATTTTGGCCGGCAGGTTTTTTTAAGGGTCGGCTTATATGCGAGATCGGCTTATATGCGAGTATATACGGTACATAAACAGTTCTGTGCACTCAAATCACTTTTTCTCCTTCAAATCTGAATGGCTTCAGCTGTATCATAAGTGTGTCTGTTCAGAACTAAACCATATTTACTGAGAAGTGTTTTGTTTGTTTGTTACATTCAATAATTGTTGATAAAGAGGCAAATGTGGTTTAAATTTATACCAGGAATACTAAATACTATGTTTATTTGCCTCGGATTCTTAATATAAGGTACAGTACATTATAAGACTATATGGTCTGCCTCAGGTTGAGCTTGGCTCCCGATTACCACACGAACACATCCATAACAATAGCATTAATTACTTTATAATTATCCATTGCATTCATACATACATACATGCATGATACTCTCATTTATGGGTGAAAAGGAAATAAATAACAAGCAAAATAAGTTTGAGGTAGAAAACAGTGAAAAACAAATATGTTTTCCCATATTTTCTATCCTTGCATGCCAGTTTCATATTCTACTGTACCCATCCACTGATTCATACTGCTTCTGTCCATTAAACTTCAATATCTCTTCAACATCATCCAACCAAAATTCTTCTGTTTTCCCCTAATTTTCTGTTCATGCATTTCTTTCTATATTCTACATTATTACCGGAAAAATGTGCCTAGGATTGCAATTTAAATATCTTATAATTATTATCTTACATTCAAGGATGCACTTTTTTATTTGGTATGGCTGTCTGTCATATTTCCCTATATAGATTTCTACTCAAAGGGTCTCAAACACAAAGTCAAAGGCATTTGATTATGAGATGATAGTGCTTGAAGACAGAGTTTGTCTCATCCTTTAAATCCTACTTCGTTTTATTCATAATACAACATGCTACTGTTTTCACACGATACTTTATTTAAAATATCAAATATCTAAAAAGAACTATACTCGTGGAAGCAATCATCTCAAGAAATGTTTCATTTTGCAAAAAATTAACTGAGAGTATTATGTATAGATTGCATGGCAGAGTTGTTAATATGCCCTCAGGTGCAAGTGGATTCCTTACAAGAATTATCAGCCATTCCCGGGAAAAAAGAAAACCTATCACTGACTGAAATTATTTTCAAGCAGATCTTCAGCCACTGCCACATTCATTTCCCCACTGCTTTTGGAACCCAAGAAGTCACATCACCCCATATTCTTTTTCCACCTCCAAATTAGGTCACTCCTTCTGAGTGGGATACAGGCACTCAAGATTTTTAAAAATGAATCAGAAAGCTGGAAATTTCTGAATGGTGAATTGGGATTGGAAAGAGCCAATGGAGGGTGGGAGATATTACAGAAGTGGTGAAAAGATAAGATTTATTTATAGAGAAACATTGGAGAATTTGATTATAAATAATATTTTAATACTCATTTATTCTCCTATTTATTGCTTCAGATTCCCTTGAATTTCATGAAACCGAACATTTCTTGGATTCTGTGCCAGCATTATTTTCTGCTCTGAACTTTTCTGCAAGAGGATATATTCTTGTTAGAATTCAGAAAATACAACACGGCTTTAATCTTTTTGAGATGTAAATAGATTCAGACATAATATTCAAAGTTTAGTAGCCACTCAAAACCATCTGCTGCAATTTTAAACAAAATATACGTGTAGCCATTTAAAATTAAACTAAAATCATTACCAATTTATGAAGCTGAAACAAACCTGTCTCAAAATAAACCTGGCTTTTTTGCTTTTATTCTAGGAAGAAATTGACCCGCTTACTACCACTTTGTTTCTTATAAGCTTACAAAGTCAACAGGCTTTTCAGTTGCAATTCTGTGCTTTCCTAGAAATAATTCCATCAAACACACTGAGCGTGGGTTTTGTCTAGAAATATATTCATAGTCATCCATAATTATACAGGTAGTCCTTAATGACCGATTGAATTTACAATGGCACTGAAAAAGGTAACTTTTCACACTTATAACCATTACAACATCCCCATGGTCTGATGATTTACATTTGAATGCTTGATAGTAGGTTCACATTTATGACAGTTGCAGAGTCCCAGGTCATCTTTTGCAACCTCCTGACAAGCAAAAGTCAATGGGGAAGGCAGATTCACTTAACAACTATGTTACTAAGTTAACAGCAGATTCACTTAACAAATGTGGCAAGAAAAGTCGTAAAATGGGGCAAAACTCACAACAAAATTTTCACTTGGCAACAGAAATTCTGGCCTCAATTGTGGTCATAAGTCAAGGATGACCTGTATTTGTAGGTTCTTGTTTTATTTGTTAGAAAGCTTGATTATACTTCTGCCTGTCCAGCATACTTATGTTGCCTTTTTTTTCCTTAAAAGAGCATGTTTTTCTTCTCTGCGTTGCCTCTCCATTTGATTTATATCTCCCTTTCATTCAGCAGCATATCCAATGCTCTCTCCTTCTCTTTCCCTCCATAAAAAACTCCCTGTGTGGTAGGTTGGGTGAGTAGCCTCAAGTCACCTAGTCATGCTGGCCTGGAGAACTCTGAAAATTGAAGTCCACATGTCTTAAAGTGGCTAAGGTTGAAAAACACTGGTTTAGAAACACTCTGTTTGAAATATGGAATTTCCTGGCTTTTACCATACCCAGGAGCAGGACTGGATAATAAGAACTAGGTGAATAATGCCATTTGGTTCATCATGTGGAAACAAGCTGCTTCAAGTGTTTTAAGGGGCTTCTCACTAAAAAGTATAGTTTGAAGACCCTTTCAGGTAAGAGCATGCCTGTAAATTTGCTCTCTGTAATCTAACTTTCTTTGTCCTGAATCTTTTCCAAAAGGGAAAGGTGAACTACTCTAACAGCTCTAAGTGTGATGCTTACAACAATTGCTCACCAGCCAGTTGTTGAAATCCCATGCTTATCAGATCCTCATATAAATGTTTAATAGGATTCTGGCCAGTTATCAGAACACCATGTAACCAGATAAGAAACATTCTGTGTCCATGTTCCTTGTAGCTCTTTTCCCCTAGAGAATAATATACAAAATGTTAGCCTACTGTTTGGAGAAATGCTTCTATGTCACATTTTTGGCTGCAAAGATTTATTCAAGAGTTTACCCTAAATTCTTAAAACTTTTTTGTTGAAAAGGGAAGGTGGAAGAGATTAGTAGGGGTACAGCATAATGAAAATCAAGCCTATTAAGCCTCTTGTTCCTTCCACTAATTCTTAAAGGGAAATATGAAGAGATCTACTACTATAGAGATTGCAAAGACAGAAATGTTGAGGACAATATTACACAAATGAGACATAAAAAACTGATGACATTAGTTTTTTTTTTTATATTAGGAGACTGTTATTCAGTCCCCCTCCACCTCACCACATTAGCAGTCAAAATGTTATTTCCTTAATTATTTTTGCTGTCTAGGATGAAAGTTATGGAGATTCTATATCTTTCTGTGGGTGAGACAGTGGCTTTGGCAAGTATGATTTTGAGAAAATAATAACAGGAACAGAAAGGATTAAACAGCTTTGGCATTCCAATCTACAGTTGGATATTCATTTGGGGAGGGTTCTATTTCCCCTTTCTTCATAGTTAGGTATTTTAGTGCTCTATGGAAACAAAACAAAAATAGTTATTTTTCATATCAGAAAGTGTGCTCCAGGGCAGTAGCTAAAGTTTAAAATATCAACAATATAAAATAATAAGCTTCTAAGCTGTCCCACAATATTAAATAGGACAGAATTCAACCAGCTGAAAGATGTGCAAAGGACATCAACATATAAAAAAAATCCTAGGGCAATAAAAACATTTTATTTTTTAGTTAAAATTGAATCGCCTTTGAAAGATCAGAGTATGTTGATGTCATAGAAAGCACCTCTTCCTAATGCATTTATCTTACCAAAGCACTTGGAGAAAGGCCTCCTCTTAAGATATAAATAAAATATTGTAGGTTTAAGTTGGTCTGGGGAATCAAATACAGGTGCTGAAAGGACAATTATTTGGGATGCAAAGTAGCTTTTTTTTAGATCACAAGGGGAAAAGTTTGTATTGTTTTTATCAAGCGATAAAGATGCTTTGTCTGTTTTTATCAGTGGAGGCTCCTAGATCTTCAACAGTAAAGGAGGAATAGTCCTCCTATAGTGTTTTTATGCCTAGTCCAACTCTATAGTTGAAGAGTAATTAAGTAGAAAAAATAGTTTTTCATGTATTGTAATGGAATGAGGTCCCTATTTCATATATACTAATTGGATGTTTATGAAATCTTGATGAAGGAATTGTCTAGGGCAGGATTGTCAAACTCAAGGCCCAGGGGCCAGATCTGTCCCATGGGGTGTTTAGAACTGTCCCATGGGGCTGCCCTGGAAACAGTGAAGGACTGGCCTGCAGTGCCTCTGCCAGTGAACATGGAGCTAAGGAGGGCCACATGGCCCTCCCGAACTCTGTTTTCTCTGGCAGAGGGTTGCAGGAGGCTGTGGCAACCAAAAACAGAGCTAGGGAGCCTGTTTTCTCTGGCAGAATGCTTGGGCCACCACAGGTGACCCCGACATGAGTGATGTTGAGTTGGCCATGCACACCCTGCCCCTCGGCAAGGTCAAGCACAACACTGATGTGGCCCTTAATGAAATCAAGTTTGACACCTGTGGTCTCAGGAGATTCTCAGTCATCTAGGTTGTAGTTGTCTCAAAGGTGCTTTTTCAAAAGGCAACAAGTGCTTTTTGAGGAAGAAGTAGATTTGTTTCTCATCCAAGAAGCTTCATCAGTTGTGACTGGGTGGTGGCGGGATGGAAGTTTACAGTAAGCATTGACAGTTGACACTAAATGGTGGGAGGATGGAAGGATGGGTTCTGACAGGATGGTGGAGTGGTGGTGGAAGGATTGTATTTCTTTGCAATCATCTGGATGTTGGCACTCTCTGGGAGAACTTTGCGGCCGCTTGGGGGTTTCTCTGTCCTCAGGGTCACCTGAATCAGAATACAAATGATTGTGGAATCTTCTTGGAACTTTTGAAAGGATTCCATTGTAGATAGGTAGTTTGAAAGAGGGTAAAAGAGTCCATCTATGTTAGAACTGAACAGTCCTCCCTCAATAGAGTGGAAGGTATATGACACCACCTATCGCCTGTCTGCAATGCAGTCCTGGTTTGTTTGCAGCAAGAACTAAAAGAATCATCAATTTCCAAAATGCCTTTTACTTCATCTATTCTGAAGAAATGTAAATATTGAAATAGATACCTGATATAATATATACTGAAAACTGAGCTTGTATAGTGATGAAGCTCATAAAGGTGGGGCTAAAGTGCCTTGAATTTTGACTGGCCTTTATGATATACACCTTTAAGAAACTTCACAAAATGAAAGCTATAGTGACAGTCTCATTAAAGCTGAAAGGAGGATGATTTTTAATGACCTTAAGTCCTAGTCTCTTTAATACATTCAACATACTATAATGAAATTGCACTTTATTTTTCTTTAAGCACACATACAATCACATATCAATTTTCCTATGTTAGCAACATTTGCAAGAATATCCAGTAGTTATTCCAATTTTCTTCCCTATTCAATTCTTTTTTAAAAACACTGCAAGGATTGAGATTTATAAAGAAAGAAATCTGTATCTCTCAGAAATACTAACTTAGATTTTAGTTAAGTTTACTGTATTTGGACTGGGAACACAGGTTTGTTTTTTTTTTAATTCAGCAAGTTACCTGTCCACTGTTCTTCTATTGCTTTGATTTGTTCATTTGTAAACTTCCAAAACTGTGCCAGTTTTACCCATTCTCGCATTTTTAACCAATTATATGCTAGATTCCAAACAGACGCACGGAACTGTTTGGTCTGTATGTTGTGATCTTGTTTAAAAGATAGATTAATATTTGACACATCATTACAGTGATGCTCCTGCAAAGGAAATTTCAGAGATTAAATCATGTATTCTTCAATAATTGCTTTCACTCTCAACTATAATATTTGGATATTATTCTAAATATTTTACAAATGTTAATCATGTAGATACGTGTTTTTCTTTCCTTCTGTTCAACTATGTCCAATTGAATGATGTCCAACAAGATTTTTCGGAAATAGTTTACCATTGGATCCTTCCCAGGACTGAGAAAGTAACTGGCTCGGGTGCCAAAAGCAGGACAGAATTCAGCTTGTAGCCTGATGTTTTAACCATTACGTCAAACTGGCTCTCAAGGTATTTGGTACTGAATATCAAATCCTTCAGAGGTATTCATTTCTTCAGTTTTATATGCCTCGTTCACCAGGCTCTGGCTGATGTATCTTGGAGTACTAGTAAAAGAGGCTCAAAAATGCTGAAGTCTGCTCAGTCAATCAATTTATTACTGTCTTAGACCAGAGGACTAGAGGAAAGAGTCTACGGTGGCTCACATGGTAAACCTCTGGGCCTGCATACTGCTGAGTTCGGCAGCTCAGCGGTTCAATTCCTGTGAGTGAATAAACCACATAGGGACAAGAAAGGAGCATCCCCCAAATGCCTACTGGCATTCAGGCATCCCATGGGTGAAGATAACATTGCCAGAAAAAAATTGTTTCACAGAGGCAGGCAGCCACCTTGGTGATCCCTGGCTAACACATGCCATACGCTAAATAAATAAGACCAGAGGAAATCTCACAAATCATGCTTTGGGACTTTAAAAAATACATGCAGTGTACTCTGCTTCCCCCAAATTGTCCTACTTCTTTTATATATTATCTGCACAAAAGTTATTTTCCACTGATAAGGAAATAGCTTATGAAGTGAGATCTCCTTGTTTGCCTGTAACAAACATTTATAGAGAGGCACTTTATTTGCTCAAAAATCAATTCTTATTTTCTTTGCCCACTCTTTGTAATTAAATATCATTTTCTTTCTTTGCCTGTGTTTGTAATAAGATGACAAAATATATTTATCTAGGTTCCAAAGCAGCCTTCTATTCCCTATGGTACAAAACAGTTGCTAAAAAAATCTTACCCATATCAGGTTTACACATAAGACAACTGGGAAGATGTATATTTCCCTGTCAATATAGTTAATATTATCACACAGCATTAAGAAAGCCAGGTAAATCCAAATTAAATCTATTTTATTTGCAACTCCTACTCTGTCCTCTGTCTTCAGTTGTTTTCAGCAAGAGAAAGTAACGGCATACAGTAAAACCCGCCTTGGTCTCTTCAACAAAAATGGAGGTTTTACAAGTTTATACAGTGAAAAGCTGAATAAATTTGCCATATATCTGTGGGTCCTGTTCTACAGACCTTTGCCCAGGAGTGTCAAGGAAAGAGGCAGCTAGGGTTGGAACATGGAACAAGTCCAGGGTTCCATATTACTGGAATGAGAAAGGTACAATGACCACAGAGAAGGGAGGGAGGTTCAACCAATAAGCTGTCAAAATACTGCATTAGCATCGACAGAGATGACACCTTAATTCAAGGAGGTAATTAGTGACTAGATTAGGAAGACTGGTGATAATATATTTGGTATTTATCTACATGATTGTTGCCTTATCTAGCTTTCTGGTTTGTAATACGCACAATATAGGAAGTGTGGCAGAACCTGAGAGTGGAATCAAAAGGGAGATCAGCCTAGAATCCCTATGTAGCCACAAGCAGACTAAGTCCAAACCCCTTGAATTCTGTGGACCCTTATCTAATTCCAAGCAGGTGCTGTTAGTTGAGAATATTCTTATGCACAGACAGCAATAAACCAGTTTATTGGATCTTCACATATGGGCCTGGTCTTTCACACCTGACAGCAGCCAACATATCTAAGTAGACATATTTTGGATTACACTTATGAAAATTATCTTTGGAAACAATTATTTCTTCTGTCAGTTTTTAACACTATCATCTTAGGAAGTAAACTGGAAAGTTAAGACTTCATTAGTAAATAAAAGTTAAAAAGCAACCTAAGAATTTATCTTATTTTTATTTAATCTTATCATGATGGCATGAGGAAGGGCTGCTGGGCAAAGTGGAAAGGGAAAAGAAAGAAATGGGATATTTCTGATCTAATATTTCCTACCAGTTCTTCAAGGAAGCTTCAAACTCCAGAACTAAAATAAGTTATTTTTCTCATGAAATTCAATATAATGGAGAAACATGCTTGACCAGAAAAGCTAAATAAGTTGTGTCCTACCTGTTTCCAGATGTAGTATCTCTCTGCTTTTATAATCATGTCTACAACTAAGGCATGATTGCTTCTGGATGCTACAGCAAGTGCAGTTTTTCCTTGCTAAAATGTAAATATTGTCAGTTATTAAACTAAAGGAACACACATACACAAAATATGTGCTAAGGTACAGAATATGTTGCAAAATTCTTTAATCTCACCACCATATACCGGTATCATAAATGTTTTTTAAAGTTATTTTGGCCAGCAGCACACAATTTTTATAGCAATCTAAATATAGTTCTGTATCCAAGTAGGTAAAATGTTTCCATGGATTCTCTATTTCCCTCTTAAAAAGTTTAAAATCCTGTAAACCAGCCAACTACCGGTACTACCTTTTACCATTCCATGTAAAAGTGCAAGTATTTCCAACCTATTAAATTTGTAGAATTTTGAGTGG
The DNA here is from genome assembly GCA_004320025.1 of Laticauda laticaudata. Taxonomy (NCBI): domain Eukaryota; kingdom Metazoa; phylum Chordata; class Lepidosauria; order Squamata; family Elapidae; genus Laticauda; species Laticauda laticaudata. The sequence continues at coordinate 29,995 of BHFT01023329.1, forward strand.
ACTTTTTAAAAAAATGAGTTAGTGGCTGAAGGTCCATTTACATGCCCCACTTTGGCTCAATGTTGTCTGGATAGTAGTTCTTGAAGGACACCTTCACGATACAGCTTTCTTCCCATCCCCATAACAAAAAGCACTTTTTTTCCTAATTTAAATTGATGTTTTCCATTTTCTCCCAATAAATAACTTTACACATGACGTGAGTGCTTTGGTAGTAACTGAGCTAATCATCTGCCCAGTACACATTGGTCACTTTCAGTGGGTAATGGCCGACAGGCAAAAGCTGTCAGCTGAAAGATACAACTCTCTGAAATCCCATTTACACTTCTCTCCAAGATTGCATGCATGGTGTGCTGCAAGTCACATTAGCAGATTGTGTGCATGGTTGTGGAACAGTGCCTAATGAGCAGATTGCCAACATGGCTGCTGGCACATCATATTGTGGTACACACTCTGAAGTGGTACACACTCTGTGGTACACACACATTGTGGTACACACTCTGAAGTGTCATCAGACTGGAATTCGTGCCCTCCTGCTTCAACCAGCACTAACACCAACTTATGTATGGAATGGTGACAGGTATGTAGGCAAATCAAATGCGATGTGAAAGGAGGGAAGAGTATCTCACTTTTCTAGAAACTTCTTGGACCAGGTGCTGCAAGTAATCCAGAGTGGGTAATCTTAGTAAAGCAAGAGTGGATTGTATATTAGGCTCTCTGAACAGAGATAAATCTCTAATATAGCCATCTGTTACAACTTAGCTCCTTTCCCAACTTCAGCCTCAGCTCATGGTAGACAGAAATGAATGGTGGTTTTTTCCATCACTGCACAATAAGTTGCCTCCATTGCAGATAGTGTAACCAGTCTTATTAATGATAGCAGAGCCACAGGATACAACAGATCAAAGCTCCACCCCTTTTTAATACACCTAAAAAGACTGCTACTTTGACCAATATTCTGCTTTTTTTGTGTGTGTGTGCTCCCTATGCAAACTCCTCTGAAAAATATTTAGTCTATCTGTCTTATTTGTCAAAATAATTTCCCTCTTGCTAAATGCATTCTGGAACATTAAAAAAATCCAAGAAGCCTCAGAAGAGAATAGAGAAATGGAACTATCTCATTTCTAGGAACTTCTGTCTTGCAGTTACCAAATTTTTTGATTTGGTTTAGTGAAATGCAACCTGACATGTTTAATTAGTTTGTGCTTAAGGTAGTGTGTGACCCCAGGAAATGGAACAACTTGATACCCCACTGAAGTATATTGTGTGAATGTAACCAAAATGTGAAGAATGCTGTTTGTAATGGGACTATAGAATTATAATTAAATAATTCAGCTACTTAGATTTAGAAGCCTGATTTTCCACTTCACAAACCATATGTTCATTTAACAAATGCATTAGGAAGACCGTAGATGGGGATGTTGTTAAGACAGGTGGTTCACTTAACTGTCCTCCCAATTTTCAACCATAATGGGCAGGCTCCCTTACAGTTGTAACTCAAGGATCTGTACTACTTTATGTCAGAAATACAAAGAAAAATACTGTTATTTTATGTCTGATACCACAGGTCTTATTCTATTATCCCTGTTGCAAGTTTCAATCTAAGTCAAGAATTCTATTTTAATAAGGGATAATCTGAAAACCAAACCAAGACATGCAGGAGAAATGTATTTTAATAGAATCATGAATACCTTATCTACCATGCTGAAGTCACAGCCTGCCTTTAGCAATGTTTCTATTATTTCCACATTTCCAAGGTCTGCTGCCAGATGTAAAGGTGTTTGATGTCTCTTGTAGATGTAAAGGATAATATTATTCAGAAATCTTTTGCATTAGAAAAATGTAACAAAGAATATCCGCACCATGCAAAGAATGGAATTAATATGGCAATGAATAAGTTTAGCTGAGGGCCTGTTGCAAGTTTCCTCTTCTTGCAAATATAGAGAGATATAGACCAAGCAGTGCCTTTCTCAATGGCAATCCCCTTTCTCCAATTCAATTTAATTCCAAATGTGTATCCATCCAAATCAGTATCTATTTTTTTAATTATAATTGTTTTAAATGTATTAATTTCTGCCTAAAATATTCTGGAATATTTTAAAAATCAGAATAAACATATTATTCAAGCTTTTTCTAAACATAAATGTGGCAATGTTGTTGTTTGCTTCTCTGTATGTATTTATGTGGAAATTAGGAAAAGTAGCTGGATGTCCCAGGAGCTAAGAAGCTGAACTTCTAAAATGGAGATTTTCTCTTTACTTTTGTTAAAAATCCAAGGAGTATTTCCCTGGTAATTTTGTCTCAGAGGGTTGTATTGGTTTCATGGAAATTTGAGAGTTTGAAGTCAAAGGCAGTAGTCTGGACAATGAGCAGCCAAGCCATAAATCAAATCATAATGCTGATATGTTAATATCAACATTTTAATATTTATACACTCAAACACAGAAAAATATTGTGTCCAATGTTCAAATGATTCTAACAATAATTTCTTACCTTATTTAGGCAATTTATGTTATGGTTTGCCTTTATTAAACTATTTATCACTGATAAGTTGTTTTTTGTGATAGCCAAATGTAGAGGAGAATTATTTTTCTGTAAAGAGAGGAGAAATAACATCATAAAACCATATGATTTATTCATAAGAAATCATGCTTGACCAGGTTGAAAAGTTTTAAAATATGATGAAAACCTGTATTAACATTTGTCAGAAATGGTGTAGGGTCTCCCGCTTGGGTGAGGGGGGGTTGGAGTAAATGACCTCCAAGATCCCTTCCAACTCTGATTATCTGTTATCTGTTTACAATCAAATATATTATTCCAATAAGGTTATTCAAGATTTCCATTATCCCACTAAAAGCCACTATTCAGATGGCTAGTTTATGCATTTACTTTAATTGAATTTTATGAGTACTATATCCACTACAAACTTGTTTTATTTCAAACGTGTTAGAATATTAAAATACCTCTCTCTTGAACATAGATATTTTAATTTCACATATTCAACAAACTTTTCCTAAGCTATGTCTATCATGCTGATGGAAAAGCTTTTATAACAGCATAGACCAAGCCTGTCTATCCTCTAAGAAGAGGTCAAAAAAGTCAAGATGGCGATCACAACTATATAACTGAAGCACACCCTTTTTTATATCCTTTGCCACACAAGGCAAGGTTTTGATCACATGTCTGGCCATCATCTTGACTTTTTTGAGCCCTCTTTATAGATAGCTGTGATACAGACTATTTGCCTACAGTCCTAAATAAATTAGGATTATTTAGTTATGAAGTAATATAGTCATATATAAATTGCTAAAAATCTTAATGTTTCTGTTAAAAGAGCAGTATTGCAATTGATTTTTTTTGCAATTTTGTTAAATTATAGAAAATCTCTTAATTATTTGCATATGTTCTATTGTGTCACACATACACATTGACATGTAGTTTTTACAACTTTTACTTCATTTTATTAAGAAATTCTACTGAATTTTGCCCTGCCTATTTTTCAAATCCAGGTTTTTAAAAACTATAATTTCATTCAACCTTTTTTCAAATTGCAGCTACTGCTGTTTGCACAAAACTTTCCTCCTGTACCTTTTTGTAGTTAAATTCTGTGATGAATTTTCGAATGAGGATGAATACTTTGATTCAAGTGTTTGACACACTGCTAAAGCAGGTGCAAGCACATCACCCAAATTTTTTGCAAAGGAATCTCTTGCAACTGTTGCAAATAGATGAGATACATATATTGTATGTCTGAAAATATTAATAGACAATTTCTCCAGCTGAATATTTTTACTTATCTTTATTTTACTTATCTTTATTTCAGAGCTGGCATATTTTAATATTCACTCAGCAAAACTGAAAATAGAATGCTTAATTGATTTTGGCAGACTATGGTTCTTCTCTTTTTATGTCTTGAATTATGCATAGTTGTAGCTATCACCACTTTCAGAGAATGTCAAGAAATGCCAGGGATATAACATGAGAAAACAACAATAACAAAAAGTCACCTGAGACTGAGCATCCAGATCAATATTATGACTGATAAGAAATCTGACCAAAGGTGTGTGTCCATTTTGAGTTGCAACATGTAATGCACTGGCATTTTGCTGAAAGAAATATGTTGAAAAGAAGGGAAAATAATATATATTTTTGGAAGATATGTACAGTTGTGCTAATAACAAAAAATGTTTAAGAAAAACTAATCAGACCACTCTCCAGAAAACACATTTGGAGAATAAGTCCTTATTTTTTGCCACAGTTATTTCATGTTTCATCAAAGTCTACATCAAATGCATGAATAATGTTTTATACTCTCTTCTACCTCATCTTATGTATTTAGTTCTAATAGAGAAACTCTGGTAATCTATGCCATAGTTTCTAATGCTACTCAAACAGAGGAAATATGATTTAAGACACAATGTTTCCTGTGAAATGTGGATATATGAAAGAAGGAAAATGGTTGAGAAAGGGGAAAAATATAGTTTACCAAATCAAAATCATGCCACCTTAGCTAAATCTATCAGGCTAAAATTGCATTTGTATATACTCTTCATAATAAACAAAATTACTTCTCAGAAATTTGCACTGGATTATTGTTGGATGATATGGAAAGCAGAAAATAAAGTTTTAAAAAATCATGATTGCAATTTTCCAAATAGCTGTTCCATATTCTTAATTTGTATTAGTGGGATGCTTACGGGATACTATTAATAATTTTATTGCTGTTTCTTTCATTTTCCTTAAACTTCTATATTAATGTCGCATCAAGTTCCTTTTTATTACAAAAATAAGTAATAAAGAAGATACAAAAATGAGATGGAGATGAGTTAACTGGGGCTATAAAAATCCAGGTGAATGATATATATGATATCTAGGGAACTTAAAATCTAGTGATATCTGGATTTTGCCATCCAGATCTGGCAGCCCTACTATATTTTAATACAAATTTTACAAAAGTAATTTATCTGGTTTTTAATTTACAACAAGAAAAATTAAAACAAAAATTATCTCAGTAAATTAATAAAGAACACCACGTGTATCTACATACTTTGTTCAAAATATTGATGTCACTTCCAGCTTCCAGTAAGAGGTCAGCACATTTTTCATGGCCTCCTTCAACAGCCATATAAAATGGTGTTTCACAATTCTGAAGAACAATACAAAATGAAATATGTCATTAATCTCAGGTACAGCTGCTGATATACAGCTACCCAATACTGGCTCATAGGAGGTAAGAATATTTTTCAGATGATTTCTATAAAATGGAAGATTATTAAAGGTAATTTTTCTATTGACACTTTTGATATGGGATTGCAAAATATGTATGCCTGCATTTCAGCAGTTATTTTATTTATTTTCAAAGGTGATTCATGTTTAATAATTGGCAAAATAAAAATTGTATAAATAATGGTAACCTTAGCACTGATCATACACAATGATTGATTTTATTTGTACATCACCAAATCAATATACATGATACCAAGTAATGAAAATTTACCAGTCAATAATAAAACATAAACAAAACATCCACAGCAGATATAGTTACATGGAATACAATAATGAACTCCACATAGGGCTTTTCTTGAAAAGTACTCCAGAGAAATGGTTGGTCCAAAATGCAGTGCTATGGGGGGTGTCAGACATGCTCTGTTATGCCTGTGTGACCCCATTGTTCTGCAGTCAGCATGGAGTAAAAGCCTGTCTGAATTTTGAGCATGAGTTGCTTTATTTTTAAAAATAAAGATTTTATTTTTATTTTTATTTATGAATCTTTCAGTCTATTTCTTGTATTTTTACCTGATTGAGTTCATTGATATCTTCCCACTGTTGAAGAAGAATCTCTAACACATCTCTGTGGCCATTTTTAGCTGCTAGGTGCAAGGCAGTGTTTCCTTCCTACAAAAATTTACAATGACAACTAAGAATGTAGGCTTGAATTATCACTAAAAACAAACATTCTTGAACCAAGAATAATAAACATAATGCTAGATCTTTAAGACAAGACTGCATACAGATGTTTGGTACATTGGTATTTTGATAAGTATGCAATCTGCCATTTCAAATAAAATATGCTTTTAAAATATATACACTGTTCAATATGTTTGCAAATTTTCATTATTTGGCTAATTAAATTTGGGGGGGGGAGTAAAAAGCAGCAGAGAGATAATTGCCTTGTGGGCCACAAAGCCCTCCCCCCACTCACTTTTTAAATAATCCCTTCTCCCAGAGCCACTCAGGATTGACACACTGCATATAACACCAATATGACTTTCTACTGATTTTTTTCACAGAAAATGCAATCACACTTCTGGTAGACATAATACAAATGTAAGACAGTGAAAAAGCAATGTAGCTTCTGCGGCCTGGTTCCAAATGGCTCACAGCCCAGTAGTGGGCTGCGGCCCAGGGGTTGGGGATCCCTGTCCCTGCATCAGTGCCCATTCGATGCTCACTAGACATCAATAAATAGAGAATGTGGTTTCACCTGAAAAAAAAATCTATTTGCTGATTTTAGTTTTAGATTTTTTTTCTACATCTCAAATAAATAGCAATAACACTTAGACTTATATACCATTTTACAGTGCTTTACAGCTCTCTCTAACCAGTTTACAGAGTCAGCATATTGCGCCCAACAATCTGGTTCCTCATTTTTACCGATCTTGGAAGGATGGAAGGTTAAGTCAACCTTGATTCAAGTCAACCAAAATTCAAACTGCCAAACTGCAAGCAGCTGGCAGTCAACAGAAGTAGCCTGCAGTACTGCATTGTTAGACAAATGTTAATAGTAAGAACAGCGATATAATAATTGGAGAAGTGGTGGATTCCCTTTCTCTGGAAGTGCTTAAGTGGAAGATAAGAGATGCTTAATATGCACTAAAACAGAATTAGACTCGTGGTCTAGTGTGTGTGATGGAGAAAGATTCTCATCATGTGACAGAGCAGAGGAAGAATTTGCAGTTGAGAATATCATGACGAAATGTAGCTTAGTAAAGAAATGTGAAAAAGGAGCAGGTATGGATTCCAACAAGCCAACAGCACAGGAACTGAAAGAGGAAGCAGAACCCAGAAGCTACTTCACTCCACCAAAGATACTGACAAACTACAAGTATATAGCAGCTGTTCCCACCCTCATCAACATAGCGCAAAAGCCACTTCAGCAGTTCAGAAAAAGCAGCTGACAGCAACAGAAGCAAACTAACTTCAAGATGGGCATTGTACATGATGTATAACTGTATTTATAACTATAACATAGCTCAACAAAAAAGAAAATAATTGTTTATAAAGACTCTTTAAATGAGATGGACTTTGGCATGAATGATAAATTTCAGAAATAAGTTTATTTTTTAATAAATATATTTTAATAAATATAATAAAAAAATTAATAAATTTTAAATAAATAAAATAAAAAAATCTCTCTAGAAATGCAGGGACAATAGTAGTCTATTGGTGGTCTGCACCATTTCCCAAAAGAACCCTCTCACAATGAAGTATATGACATACAAAATCAAAGAACCTTCTTTATAAATATGCTTACCTTATCCTTTTCTGAAGTGAATAAATTAAGGGTAATCAACTCATCTATCATTTCTTCATGGCCCATTTCAGCTGCCAGGAGGAATGGCTTTCTCCCTTTCTGGGAGAAAAGTGAAGTTAAAAGACACTAGGGAAGAAAATTGGTATTCTTCAAAAATTAATTACCAAAAGTTTTAGCCCAGTTGGAAGTAATTTGTCCCTTTGGATTGCAAGTGATCCCCATCCAAACTACAAAAATATCTGCAGGTGATCTACAAAAATGCTGAGCAAGATGATGCTCAAATTCTGCATGAATCTTCTGGTAGTGCCATATGAACCTGAACAAGACATACCAGAAGGATATTTTACCTAAATAATTCTGACTCAGGAGGTAGCAATGGCCTTCCAATTCCATTATATAACTCAGAGTTTCCCATTCTTTATGGCTTTGCAAACCAGCAGGAGTGTGGGGAGAGGGGATGGTTCAACATGAGTAGCCAGCAAGTGCATGTGAGCATGTAGCTCCATGCACTCGCTGCTTGTGCAAGTGGAGTGCATTTCCATAGCTCGGTTTCAAACAGCTCATGGCCCCATAGTAGGCAGCGGCCCTGGGGTGGGGGACCCCGATCTAACGTCTTTAAAGGCCCTGTCACACTGCCCAACAGATGCAAAACATTTGTAAAAAGGACACAGCGGACGAGAAAAATGTTCCATCCGTTGTTATCCGCTCTCAAAAGGGGCAAAAATTTGCATAAGCAGAGCGGATAACACGGANGCTCAAAACCTTCTGAGCGGATGAAATGTCAATAGATGGATGCTGGACGAATAGAGAGGAAGCAAAACGGAGGCAGTGAGTACAGAACGGAAGCATCGCGTTAACCAACGGATGGCAAGTGTTTTTCTCCATTTTACATCCTCTTTCCATCCGTTGGTGCAGTGTGACAGGGGCTTAAAGTGATTCTAATTCTAATTCTGTAGGGTTTTTTAATGGGAAGATTTCTATATGCTGCTCAAATCAGAAAACAAATCTTTAAATCTTCTTGTGTTACTATATATGTGATGTGAACCACAGTATATGCACAAACGTTTAGATTAAATTCCTCAGGATCACACATAGCTCCTCGAAGCTTGTAAGAGTCCATCAGAAAGTAGCTATCAGTTTGCAATATTTGAAGAAACAAAAGAAGAAAATCATAACGTAAATTGAAGTCAATCATATCAATTTTATTGGAGTAACTGAATGTTATTTTTGTTAAATTAACATTAAATTGAACTGAATTTAGATTTTTGAGCCAAGCCTTTCAGAGTATAGCCCCCAAATTTATAGGGCAAGTGCAGCATTTAGCCCAGCAATAGTCAGGTATCTTGATGCATGCCCACAATTACTGCAGAGAATATGAATATATGTAAGATCAGTTCATGTAATTCATAATATATGGTTAATCAAGAGGAGCCTGAAATATACAATACTAGCAATATCTATAGGCTTGTGTGTATGTGTGCATCTAAGATGGCAAAAAGATTGGCATAGCATTGTGATACCATTGCGTCCCTTATACATGTACATGTAATATTAACATTCTTTTCAGGCCCAAGGCAGATTGGTGACATTGTCATGAGAGTCTTGTCTTTGCCAGTTTTGACTCACTCTGTAAGCAACACTGAATAAAACAAAGGCCTGTTCTATCAATATTCATGAAATATAGATAAAAAATGGAAGCCATATTTATAAACATGTGCAATATTTTAAATAAAAGTATTCACAGAAACATTACTAATATCCATTGTCTAATTGCTTGTAGTATTCTTTGCACTCATAATACCTCATCAGGTTTATTGAGTTCCATCAGGTGAAGATCTCGGATAAAATAATTCACTATTCTAACACCATTGTTCTGAGCAGCAAAATGTAGAACATTCATGCCTTCCTAAGAAAAAGAAAGAACAGTTACTGAAAACAGAATTAAAAATCCTTCTGTTGTATACATTGTTGTTGCTGGCTTATATCTTGGAATAACATACCTGGTTCTTTGCTTTTTGATCAGCTCCTGCTTTAATTAACATCAGCATTATTTCCAAATTACCAGACCATGCAGCAAGATGAATGGCAGTAAGGCCATGCTTTAAAAGTAAGTAAAATAAGTAAATATAAACTTTGAAGAGACAATGAAATTGAAAACTAGTCTTTTAAAACTGCTTTATTGGAAATCAGTTTGACCCATTCATCTTTGTGGCAGCCCCTTTGATACTAGAACACTGCTATCATAACATCCCTAATCCTTCTTTTCATTAAGCTATGCTGGCTGGAGAATTCTGGAAGTTGAAGTCCACAAGTCTTAAAGTTGCCAAGTTTGGAGACCTCTGAGCTAGACATAACCAATTCCTGCAACCATTTTAACCTCCAGTCCCCTAAACATCTTTGTTTCTCTTCTCTGCACTCTTTCCAGAGTCTCAACATCTTTTTTTACACTATGACAACCAAAACTGGATGGAGTATTCCATATGTGGTCTTATCAAGGCTTTATAAAGTGGTATGAACATTTTGTGTGATCTTGATTCTTATACCTCTGTTAATGCAGCTTAGGACTGCATTGGCTTTTTGGGCAGCTGCAACACGCTGCTGGATCATATTTAAGTGATTGTTCACTAGGACTGCAAGATCTCTCTCACAGTTACTACTGTACTATTGAGCCAGGTACCACCTATTCTATATCTATGGATTTGGTTTTTCTTGCTGAAGTGTAGAACTTTACATTTCTCACCATTGAATTTTATTTGTTAGATAGGGCCCAGTGTTCAAATCTGTCAAGAACCTTCTGTATCTTGAGTATTGGCTATTCCTGGCAGCTTGGTGTTGTGTGCAAATCTGATGTGTTCTCTTCTATCCCCTTGTCTAAATCTTCAGTGTTTCCATTGAATCTTACAGCACTTCAGTTTTGTCTTGAGCCACCTTTAGAATGGCTGTATCATTTTATTTCTTATCTATTTAGAAGGAAAACTGTAAGTGACAAATTAATTCAATTTTTCTAATAGCCTGGACATGATTAATCAGATATATTAAAAGTAATGTTTTCAATAAATACATTATAGGAGGAGAGATGTTCAGTCTATGCTAACTAAAGATCAGAATGAATCTGGTAGCCTCTTTTTAAACAAACACAGAGGTCCTCTACTCCCAGTCTGTGGCATGCCACTGATCCACAGCATGCCAGAAACTGGGCCACACAAACAAATGAAGTCCCCAGCACATGGAAAAACCTCTCTCCACAGAACTGGTCCCTGGCACCCAAAAGGTTGGGAACTGCTGGACTCACACATATTATTAAAATTCCTTGAAAGAAAATACGTTAGTCTAAAACAATACTAGCGGATTCCTTCTTTTCCATAAAAGAGCCTCTCAGTCTATTTCAGCTATTATAAACATAGCAATAAGAAATCAGTAGCATATACCTTATCTGCAATATCAACTCTAGCTTTGTGATGGAGAAGAAAGTCAACTGCAGATATATGATTTCCTGCAACAGCAAAATGGAGGGCTGTGCGCTTCAACTAAAACATGAAATAAATCATGGGGAATAAACATAGAAAATCAAATGCAAAATTAGACATAGGAAGCATTTAAATTGAGCTAATTAAACTATGGCTAATAAGTAAGCCTGTTTAATGGGTCATCATTAAACAGGTCATCATCCTAACGCTTTCCCCAAAACACCACATTTTGTAAACCTCCACGCCTACAGTATAAGCCCAAGGAAAGGTGTAGCTTCTGTTTTATTTTAAAATTAATAATGTAGATAAAGATAAAAAAAGACATAGTAAAATCTTAGAAAGCAAATAATTTACCATTATACAAAATTCCAAATTCATTGTTTTATTAATTAATTAAATGTATAAAAGATGGTTAGTTATATCATTTTAAGAAAAGTTTCTATAAAATTTTAAAGATTAATATTAGTGGTGATATTGCCATTATTTATTATTGTTCCAGAAGCAAACTAAAGGAAAAGAAAAGGAGGAGAAAAAGATAAAATAAAGAAATAAAACAAATTAATAAAACAAAGAATAATAAACACAATATTAAGTTCTATATACCTTACAATTACGTCTAACGGTGATTGATTGCATTTAACTTTTTAAAAAGTTTTGTTTTATTTGTATAATGTATAAAAATTCCATTTCAATCGAACAATAATTGTCTGGGAACAATTATTTTAGGCAATCATAATCAGAGTATTTACAATAACATGTATCACAATAACATTAATACTGTAATGACAATATTTTGTTTGTCCATTTTAACAAATTCCATTTTAACATTTATCCTTTTTTACATCCCTTTTTTTTCTAACTTTCGTTTTCATTGTCTTGCCATCAATAAAATAAGTCCCATGTCAAAAAGTATTTAGTTTCTTCTTTATCTTTGATAGTAAGTGTTAGTCTATCCATTTCTGCACATTCTAATATTTTCTGAATTACCTTCTCACCTGTTGGGATCTCATCACACTTCCATTGTTGAGCATATTCAATTCTAACTGCAGTTAGTAGACGTAAAATCAAGTATATAATCTTTTTATAATATTTTTTCTGGTAGAATGTCCAATAAAAATATTTCTGGTTGCATTTAACTTTTATATACATTCAAACTGCTCCTAATTACCTTTACATCAATTACTTTTCCTTTAAAATCCAGATTCTTAAATGACTGAGTATATGTAGCATATATACCATACTATACTTAAATGACTGAGTATATGTAGCATATTGTGTAAGCTGCCTTGAGTCGCGATGGGCGAATAGGTGGCAATATAAAATAAATAAATAAATATGTTTTCATGATAGGTGCAAACTGGTAGAATCCACCCCCGAAAGGAGCCATTATTGCTTAAATTTACTCAAAGTTCTGTTCTGGATATGTACTATTCATTTTTCCATTGCTGCATGTTCCCTAAGTTTGGTCTCCCAGTCTCATATTGTCAACAGTGTCTCTTTTCAATGTTGGGCCCAATTTTGACTGCATGGCCAAAAGGTTCAGCCTATCCATGGACCAACTGACCGGTATAGCAAGACTGTGCTTGCTTCTACTCACCTCCATTCTCAAAACTGCACACATCTAGTGCAGGGAGTCCCAAAGACTAAAGAATAAATACTATTTTTTTCCAAAATAAATGAACTAACGAAGAAACATGAATCTACTTGTTAGATAAATTAAGTACAGAGAGTGCTTGTATACTTACAACATTTACAGCATTAATATTAATTTTTTTTCTAAATAACCTTTCCATAGTGTCCAGATGATTAGTTTTAGCAGCATGTTGAAATTCTTTCTCATCTGGAAGCACTGCAAAACAAAGACCACAACTTCTGTGACACTGAGGAAATTCTGATAATAATCTTAAATGTCTAAATTCAAATTACTTTACTTTTCCCTTGATAATCTTTTGTTAGAATACTCCCATGAGGCAGTCTGGGTTATAGTAGCCACAAACATCTGGTGATTATTACAGCTGTGTTAGATTTGAACTTTTACCCTTCTGATTCTAGTACAGAATCTAAATCTAGTATATCACCCTTCTATTAAGCAAGGTGGGCACAGTTTTTTATTGTTGTTTCCTTAATTTACTATAAGACCACATATTCCAAAATATAACTACAATCAAGTATTTAAAAATTAATTTAATATGTTTAAAACTCTACAAAACCCAGCAGCTGATTATCTCCTGGATTACTTACTCTGAAACAAATGTGTGCTTTTGGTAAGATCTGTGAGACCAACCCATCTACTGAAAGGCCCATCTCCATAAGAGCATCTTCTACGGGACCCCTGAGGAATGAAGACACTCGTGCATTCCAGCACTTCATGAGGATGCCACCAGCCACGTTTGATGAACTTGTACAGCATCTAAGACCCAGGTTGACCAAGCCAAGCACCAACTTCTGTCCCAGCCTGGACCCAGGACTGAAGGTGGCACTGACTCTGTGTCACCTGGCCTCTGGAACCACATACAGAAACATGCAGTATGCGTGGAGGGTGCCACACAATACCATCAGCAAAGTGGT
>BHFT01023331.1:0-56790 GCA_004320025.1 Laticauda laticaudata
GCCAGGCCCGCCGACCCACGAACCATTGCGCAGACGAGAGGCACGCGACCAGAGGCCGCTTTCCGACGTACGCAGCAGGCCCCGCCAGGCAGCCGTGCGACGCTCCAGCTTCGAATCGCGCGCACAAGCAGCCAGAGCACCACGCGAGACTGATCAGGGCCACACGGGGGCGGGAGGGTGGCCTGTCCTGTTGCATGGGATGGCGGCCAGGTTCACTGAGAGCTTGCACTATCTTCCACATGGTTGTGGGGTTGCTCGGCTGCAAGGAAGGGACTAGAAAAGGCTGGCAGGCACCAAGGATGCAAGGACCTGGCAGGAGCTGGCAGGAAAGCCTGGCAGAAAGCCTGCAGAAGCCTGTAGGAAGCCTGGCAGAAAAGGCTGGCCGCGAAGCTGGCAGGCAGGCAGGGCACCAAAGGCTGGAGACCGCTGCTGGCAGGGAGGCTTGGAAGGCAGCGCCATACCGCAAGGCTGGCAGGGAGGAGCTGCTAGAGGCGGCGCGAGGCTGGCAGGGAGGCTGGCAGCAAGGCCTGGCAGGGAGCTGGGATCAGGCTCCGCAAGGCTGGAGGGAGGCTGGAAGCGAGGCGCAGAAAGGCTGGCAGGAAGGCCTGCCAGGAGGCTGGGAGGACAGACAAGGCTGGAGACAGGCTGGAAGGCACTGTACGGTGGGCTGCCAGGAGGCCTGGGAGGCAGAGCTGGCAGGGAGGTGGCTATGCAGGCTGGCGAAAGGTGGGAAGGAGACATGGCAGCAAGATCGATGTATGAACATCAGGTTTATGCTGGCCACGAGCGAGCTGCTTCCTTTTATATCCGAGGTGCTTGCGCAATGCATACCCCCCGCATGCGCAATTAACTCCAAGCATCCGTTCTGCTTCCGCTGTGCATCCTCTCGGCTTCCGCTCTGCATCCGCTTTATCCACTGTGCATCCGTTCTGCATCCGTTTTTTCCGTTCCGCATCCGCTTTGCTGAGACCCCCCCGAAGCCCTGCATCTGCTCCCATGCGCTCCCATGCGCTGGGCTTCCGTTTCGCATCTGCTTTGCATCCGTTCTGCGTCCTCCCCGCGTCCATTCCTTTCCGTGTTATCCGCTTCAATTATGCAAATTTTCACCCCTTTTGAGCACAGAAACAACGGATGCAATATTTTTCTCTTCCGTTGTGTCCTTTTGGCATCCGGTGGGCAGTGTGACAGGGCCTTTAGTAAAAACATGGCATAACATCATTGCTACAGAGCAGAGATCCCCAAGTTATTTTAGTCAACAGGAAGATCCAGGCTGAGTTCCCTTGCCCTATATTCTTCACGTCAGTAACTGTAAGTTTAAATTGTCTCTCAAGATTACTGGGAGGATTAAATGAGGGATGCTGCCTTGCAGGTTCTTAATGAAAAGATATAAATATAATACATAAATAAAAACAAGTAACAACTGGTAAATGTCTACGGAGATTCTCAGCCATCCAGGTCATGATTGTCCAAAAGGTGCTTTTTCAAGAGGCAACAGGCTTTCTTGTTTTTCTTTGAAGACATTTTGCTTCTCATCCAAGAAGTTTCTTCAGCTCTCAGTCAGAGAAAACATAAAGCATAGAGAAAAGGCTTTCCACTGCATGTCTTTGATAGAGCCTAGTGAAAACAATAGGCAGATGCTGCTTACATGGTGTGTTTTATTTTATAGTATGTATTTGTTTGGTTTTTTGTTTGTAACACACCTTTATTATTTTTACAAATAACTGAACACGGTGAGTATATCACACACAACTTCCTCTTCCTGTTTTCCTCTCAAAACAATCTTGTAAGTATGTCAGTCTTGCCTGATTTTTCTGCCCAATTGGCTCCTTCAACTGCCCCCTTCTTTCTTATAGCTTGCTTGCTCAAGATAATAGATGTGATGACATGATCTCAAAATCCCTTTGCTTGTTCCTTATAAAAGGAAATTAGAAGCCATGTATTCTAGTTGCCACTTGTGTGGTTGGTTTCTAGTTTTCTTTAATCAACTGTATCATCACTGAAGATCTGCAACACAGTGGCAAATGCACACCTTGCTCCTAATACATTTCAGGTACAGTAAGTAAATGTATTTTCTTTATAAATAAATGTTATCTCATTACCAGCAACTTCCATTAGAGTGTACCAGACCATGAAATAGTCTTTGGAGATCAAGCTGTAAGCTAAAAAAAGTGGGAGAGAGAACATTATTTTGGTTTCCAGTTTCAGAAATTACGGAAGAAATGAAGCAATACATAACAGTTTGGTGCACAAATATTACATTTTGTATTTAGAATTGGTAAAGGGCTTCCAGGTAATTCATGTCTGAAAAAAATCAATGTAGTTTGGTTATAGCCTTGCTCCCCACATAAAACTTGTATTTATTTTTACATTTCTTGCAGATTTTTAGCAGAAAATAATTTATTATATTTTACACCAATATAAAATACGATAAATTGCCAAAAGGTGATGATATGCTCAAATTTATTAATTCAGAGTAACAGAACTCTCCAGTCACTATGATGAAAGAAAGATAATATTTTGCTTAGATTAAGCTATGACCCTGATTGCAATCTGGAGCTACATATTGTGTCTTCATCTAGCATACATTGCTCAGTGGTTTAGAGAATAACATTAATAATCTTTGATTTTAAAAAATAGAATTAGATATGTTCACCATTTTGATTTGTTCATAAGAATAATAAAGTGGGAATAAACGAATGAATGAATGAATAAATAAATGAATAAATGAATTTACCGCCATCTTAACAGGGACAAAAAAATGCCCATACTTTTTCAGTTTCAAGGCATAATCAAAATGATGAAGGTATGCTACAAAATGTATGCTATGTTGGATGTGACCAATCTAATATTTATTTATTAGAAGGCAAATTGATGAGAACTTTTCCATACCATCTTTTCCTGGTTCCAGGAAGCTTGCTTACAAAAAGTCTATCTTCAGCATCCGTCCCAAGCCATATCAAGAGATTCATAGATGCACACTTAAAAGAAAATACAAACAAACAAAAAATGAGTTTCAGTCAAGTGCTTTTTGCACTTTTGAAGGATGTTTATAGAGACCCACCTGGATACATACAAATATACACATCCAACCAATCCCTTTTGGAATGAACAATGTTATGAAAGATTTAGAAATAATAAGCCAAAGAAATTAAAGGCAAGATATTTTCAGAAAAAGAAAGAAGTATAGCTAAATCTATTTTACACCATTATCAATACCTTTATCTTTCTACTTTTCCATACAATTCTTGCTACCATTACATCTGTACAATGTACCATATACTCTTTCATTTCTAGATTTATCATTATTTTCATTTTGAGGATTTCATCAAATCAGTAAGCCTTCGCAGGCATAACTAAGAAACAGATTTCCTTGAAGTCTGATCTTCCATCTTTAGTAGTGAATAAGGTTGCACTCCCCAGGCAGATCTGGTATGCAATTTGGGAACCTCCTGGATTTCCAGCTCCCATTCAAAGAATAGGTGGTAAATCTGAACTGATATGTTTGCACAGCTTTATGTTGTGTAACTTGTCACTTATGCTTTGGTGTCTTTCCAAAAGGATTACTGCAATGGGGGTGATCTTGAAGAACTTCCAGAGGCTTCAGTTGGTTCAGAATATACTGATGGACAAGTATCCAACAATTATAGCTATGCATTGTTTTTGTTTAGTTTAGTTTACTTTATTGTCATTGTACCTCATACAACAGAAACAAACACCATCTTCAGTGCACATCATAACCATGAAAATAAACACAAACACACACTCCACAAATTGAACCAAAAAATCCCAACACCACACCAACACTGCACTATACAGTTGAATTCAAAAGAGCTACTCCCGTAGGAAAGAAGCTGTTTTCAGCCTATTTGTGCTTGTTTTAATTATTTTGCACTGTCTGCCAGATGGTAACAGTTCAAAAAAAGGGTTCCCAGTATGAGATGGATCTTTGAGAATGTTTTGAACTTTCTTAAGGCAGCAGGAGCTATAAAACTCTTCCAAAGAGGGGAGAGGGCAACCAATGATCTTCTGGGCAATGACATTAACCCTCTAGAGTGCTTTCCTATATGCCACTGTGCAATTGGCAAACCATACACAGGTGCAGTAGGTTAAGATACTTTTTATGGTGCAGTGGTAGAAGACCACCAGCACTTTTTAATTCAGTTGTTGTTATCTGAGAAGTCTTAGGTAGTATAATCTCTGCTGGGTCCTTTTGACCAGTGCTGCAATGTGAGCACCCCAGGTCAGGTCCTCTTTTATGGTAACACCCAGAAACTTAAAACTGGCCACTTGCTCCATTCGATCTCCATTGATAAGCAAGGGCTGGATATCTGATCTGTTCCTTCTATAGTCCACTATAACTCCTTGGTCTTATTGGTGTGAGGACCAAGTTATGGTCTCCACACCACGAAAGCAACTGGTACACCTCATCTCGGTAGGCAGACTTATCTCCCTGGAGATTAGTTCCACCACGGTTGCATCATCTGCAAATTAGCAATAATATTACTGGCATAAATGGAATGCAGTCATGCACATGAAAAATAAAGAGTAAGGGACTCAACGCTCAATGCTGTGGTGTACCAGTGTTAAGGATAAGGGCTGAAGAGGTATAATTCTATGAGCAGTCAAACAGGAAATACATAATACAAAGGCAGATTGAATGAGAAGGTCCAGAAGTTTAGACACTAGTCTATGTGGAAGAATTGTGTTAAGTGCAGAACTAAAATCTACAAAAAGCATCCTCACATAGCCCCCCCACTGTTCTAGATGAGTCGGAGCAGTGGTGGCTATAGCATCCTCTGTAGATTTATTTCTTCTGTATGCAAACTGGTGTTTATCAAATGTATGCAGAAGACCAGAAATTGTTAGGACTGGCAGCCTTTCTAGGGTCCACAGCCCTCAGAATGCTCCTCACCTCCTGTTCTTTCACAATGAGTTGGGCGATGGTAGTTGTATTTTATCTGTCTCTGATGTCTCCTCTTCAAAGCGAGCAAAGAAATGATTCAGTTCCTCTGTCAATGAAGCATCCCCTTCAGCAGGGATGACATTGGTTGTTTGATGGTTGGTAATTTGTTGAATCCCTTGCCACATGTTATTGCTATAAAAATTATCCTCAATCTTCCTCTTATAATCAGTTTTGGCCTTCCAAATATCTTTCTTCAGATTAGCTCTGGCAACACTGTATTTGCCCTATCACCGGATCTAAAGGCCTTGGTCCTGTCATGCAAAAGGCGCTGAAGTTCCTTAGTCATCCAGGGTTTCTGATTGGGATAGATCCTAATACATTTATCCAGTGATGGTATCTGTGCAGTGTTTGATATATCACAAAACAGGTGCAGTGTGCACCTCTAGGTCGGATGGTAAAAGATATCCCAATTTATGTTCTCAAAATAATCCTGAGGTTGTTGGAAAGCATCTTCTGGCCAAGATTTCACTGTCTTTATTATAGGCAGAGCCTGTCTCCTAAGAGGGATGTATGCTGGTGCAAAAAGCAGTGACATATGGTCTGATTGTCCCAAATGTGGTAATTGTATAAACTTATAGCCATGTTTGATGTTGTCCAATATGTTTGCTCCTCTAGTAGACACTTAACATGCTGATAGAATTTAGGGAGCTTGATTTGATTAAATCAGCTTAATTAAAGTCCCCTGCTATTTTATGCACAGCATCAGCATACTTATTCTGCTGATTACTAACAATGCTATACAAGAATCCCAAAGCTATGGTAGTATTGGCACCAGTTGGGATATAGACTGCAGTAATCAAAACCACGCTGAATTCTTGTAGAAGATATATGGGTCTACATTTAAGAGTTATATACTCGAAATCCATGGATCAGTGGCTGTCTACAGTCTTTGTATTGATACACCAGCTTTTGTTCACATAAAGGCTTAAACCTCCCTCTTTGCTCTTNTGGCTGTCTACAGTCTTTGTATTGATACACCAGCTTTTGTTCACATAAAGGCTTAAACCTCCCTCTTTGCTCTTGCCAGAATCTCTACTCTTGTCCTGCTGGTAAACTATGTAGCCTTCTAGCTCAACAGCTGCAGCTGGAATGAGTGAATGAAGCCAAGTTTCTGTGATTAGCAAAACACAGCAATTCTTGATGAACGTAGTCTTTGCAATCTGTAGTCTTAATTCATTCATTTTGTGAGTCAGAGATCTTGCATTGGTAAGAAATATACTTGGAATTGAAGGCTTGTGTGGAAACTTACTCAGCCTGAAGAAAACTCTAGTACGGCATCTTCTCTTCCTCTTCCTCTTTCTCCGCCTCTTCCTCCTTCCTACAGGGATAGTGATCCATGGCTCCCCCAGGGTCCTAGCTGCCTCCTTCAGTATGTTATGAAAATGTATAAAATCGTCCGTAATAGCTTTTCACATTTCAGCCCAATTTGTAGCAAGGTGTGCCAACTATAGATGACCCTTGCCCCACAAGATTCAAGGAAAGAATCCAAAACACACATAGAATCATACACATCATACATATACATGCATACATTCATACATACATACATACATACATACATACATACATACATACAATTCTACACTAAAAGAAGGAGCAACCAGCCGCAGCATCCATGTGTGCAGCCATCTTGAAAATCCCTTTTTTATTTTGTATATATTTTATTTTATATAATTATTTTATATAATTATGGTCTGGGATCCCCTCCTTATTGAAATGACACCATCAGGACCCCAAAGAGTTTTTGGTGATAACCCAGCTTCTTTGAAACAACTAATCCACAAATATCCAGTCTCACCACCACCTACCACCACCATTTTTTAAGGCTTTTGAAAAACTATAAGAGCCTTCTACTAGTATGGAATGTGGAAGTTTAATATCCCCGGTTATATCACTATCATTAGATGTTGGCCAGAGTAATACTTTTTTAACTTTACACTTAGCATTCCCCAAGTCACTCACAGCCTAAACCAAGAAGTCCAAGTAAATAAACCCTTATTTATATAACTTATTTCACACACACACACACACACGAAGCAATCCTTGTTGCCTCTTTTGCAACAAATTAGACATTCAAATAGGTTTCCAGATGGGCGCCTTTTTATATTTGAACTGATTCAACCCAAGAATTCCTGCACGTGCATTCCAATTAAGCGATACTGGCAACTACTAGGCCATTTCCACATTTCTGAGATCACAAATAAGAGAGAATGTAGAAACCCAAATAACCCACCTGCATCCATTCAGTGTTAAATTGAATTATTATTTCTCTGCACTTGTGGAAGTTTGTACCTGTCATCAGATCTTGGGCAATGAAGCAATCTTTTCATAACAACTGAATCACATAGAGTTTCTTCATCTTCAAATTGCTAACTCTGCATTAACAGAAACCGAACTCTAACATGTGGTCTGCTTTATGAATAGGGCAAGAAATTATTTGGCACAGATCATGGTAATCAAGGAAGACATCAAAATCTGAACTATTCATGACTGACAAGTAGAAGCCAAAGAGTTATTTCAGAAACATTAATGATGTTATGGAATTTTTGATTTGTTTCAAAGGATGTATATAGCAACTGGCTTTGAGAAATGTTGCAAGAATATCGAAGAAAAATCAAGCAAACAACTGATAGAAGTATAGAAAAAATATGTGCATGCTATGTTTATAACATAAATATTATGTTTTTGTGATAATTTGATATAAGATTTTTCAATTATCAGAAACAAGAAATTACTGGAATACATAATTGATTCTTAACTTTATTATGAACCTAAACTTTTAAATAAGGATAATGAACCGCATATTCCAACACATGCTGTGTATTAACTATAAGACTGGCACGAGTGAAAAGAATCATAATTTTTGTTCCATGCACAACAATTGATTTTTCTGGTCCAAAGTTATTTCTCAATATATTTTTTAAGTATAGTTGCTATGCAACTACTACTTTTGATGCATTCTAGGAAACTTCATAAATTGCATTGGAAATGTAACAAAATACATTGACTGGCAATTGGGAAGTTATAAATACTGCTTATATGAGGCTTGGAAACAAAAGTTTCATCAATTATTTTAAAATGGATAGAAGAAAGATAACAATTGTTTTGGTAGATTTCATTTTTTACTTGTAATAAACTACAATTGGAACACTATTTGTGTTAATCATTTAATACTGGAAGCAAAAAGAAGCAAAATTACATAATTAAATATGATTGTAAACCTATAGCTGTCATGTTTTTAATCCAAGTTATCTGCTTAAAGTAAGTTAGGTAACCCTTTCAGTCCACCAGATATGCACATTTGCATAATACACATAATACAATATATCTACAAGAATCCTAAGCCTGGATTAAGGTTTGTATGTGTGAAATGACATTTCTTCTAGAAATCTTGGTCCAATTACTAGCTAAAATAAACTGATATACTTTGGCTAACAAAGTTACAAATTATTAACTTCTGGACTTCTGTCTAATATTTGTGAAGAAATTATTAAGTAGTCTTAAACTATTTTATGTCAATTGTCAAGAAAAAATAATAGTTTCAGGATGCTATTTATTTACCTTATATTGTAATTAAAGAATGTGATATATAAAACCAAGTCTTACACGTACATTCATAAAAAGATACTAAAATACAGTTTAGCCAATCCAACAAGGGTTAGAATAACATGCCCAAGGACCTATGAACCATTTTTAAAAATTGGAATTCTTAATTTCTTGATTTTATTTGAATTCTATAGTCACCCATCTCGGCAAATGACTCTGGGTGGGGATATAAGAGGGGAATAAGAGGGGAAAGAATGGAAGAAATAAATAGGAGGTTAGTACTGGATACATAGTATCAATACTGTATGTCATTGAAAACAATGGCAGTGAAAGCCATTAATTGTTGAGGGTTGTGATGCTGGGACAAACAGAGGGACTGAAGAGCTAGCTCCATTCTTCACCCCTCTTTTCTGGTGCTGAAGCCATCCTGAAAGGATACATGAAGCCTGAAGGAGGCGTGTTAGAGTGGGGATACTTGAGGAGCAGTTTGGTCATACGCGATCACCAACGCGACAGAGAGAAACCCCGTTGAGTTCAGCAACCGAGAGTCTGGCATATTTTAGATGGCAGCCCTGAAGTCCAAAGAGTCAGCAAGGGTAAGCAAGATCGAATGACAGCTTGTCATGCCTCTGGTAGAGACCGACTCTGAGGAAGAGGAGGAACAGCCAACAGGGAGTGGGAATGTGGCTCCAGAGGTGGTAGAGGAGGCTAGGCAGAGGCCAGCTGAGCAATCAGAGGAGGATCCAGGCCCATCACCTATTTATCCTAGGTCACGCAGGGAGGAGACAATCAAGGAAAAGTGAGGTGTACTCAGGAGGAGATTATCATGATCCTCCTTGTGGCTTGCAGCTGGGAGCTATGTATATAAGTTTGTAACTGTGTAGTCAGAATTGCTGGAGTCAAAGTTTAGTGTTTACTTTGAAAGAGGTTTATCTTTGCTGGTATTCTTCCCATGGACTTTCCTCGGTTATCTTCCTGGAATGTATGATTAATTATCTTGGCTTGCTTCGGAACTCTTGTCAATACGGTTTGTTCTGGTTTTCTTTTTGCCTCATTATTTACTTTTGTGACTTTAAACTGTGCCTAATAAAACAATGAAGTTAAGTTGAAGGCATTACCGGACTTGTATGTTTTGGGTTTTGGATTATTTTGAGAGACTACGGATCATCACACAACTCATGATGAAGAGTGAGGAGAGGATAGTGCAAAAGAATTTGCATCATAGAAGATTAACAAGAAAGAAGGTTTGTACTGCATTGGAGATTGATTTATCATAACCCAAGAAAGTGGTGAGGAAGTAGAGGTGAGAATGAGTGGAGAGTAACTGGGAAATAATAGATAGCCTGCAGAAGCAGGACACTTTAATGAACAAAATAAAAGAAGATAGCGATCCAGAATACCTTCTGATTATTAAACTTTTTTTAATTTTTAAATTTTTGAAAAATCTTAAGCTTTGAAAAACTGAAAAACATGAGAGCAGAACACAAGTTACTAGGCTGTGAACACTGTGCTTTACCAAGGACTGACAGATATTGAGCGTCCATAGTGAAGAGCAAGTTAACTGTACACTAACAAAGATGGAGTCAGGGGAAAACTTTGAGAGATTGAAATATTAATATGAATCTGATGAATTGATGATTTTTCTTATTTTTGAATTTTTGAATCTGTTAATTGAGTATTTGGTGACTATTGTTCCTTTCTTTTTCCCTTCTATTGGATATAATAACCTAAATGCTTTTTGAAAACCACTAACTATATAGTTAATATTTAAACTTAGATTTACTTCAATATATATATATATATTAGATTTAAATTATAATTAACTTCAATAGAGTTTAGTGCAAGTGATTTGGAGCTATTATTATTTAACTTATTTAATATATGGCTAATTAAGTAATTCATTATATTTATTGCGATATATTAAATGATTGAAAGCTGATGATTGAAAGCTGATGAATGATTGAAAGATAATTTATACTTATAGTTATATCTTTATATTTAACAGTTTAATTAAATTTTTCTCTTTATATTTTGTATATTTACCTATATAAAACTTAGATTTTCTGATGTTTATATTAAAATTTATATTTACAACTTAAACTGCAAGTTATGGATATATTTATACTTGAATTGATACTTATATATTTACATATTTAAAAAGAGTTTTGTATAGATACTTATACAGTTAGATATGCTGATCTTTTACTTAGTCATTCACCTTGAAAGTACAGAATAGAAATGTGAATATCAAGACTTTATACAATAATATAACATTATAAAAACTCTTAATTTTCCTTCTATTCAAATCCTCACCAGTCATGGCCACATATTGACATGGCGTGAATGAGTGGAGAGTTAGCAGAAGTGCCAGAAGTAGAAATTATAACGAATTTGTGAGCAGATCACAACCCGCTGAGAATTAATTGGAAAGGTAGAAAAAAAAAACCAAGAAGAAGATGGACTCTAGATTCTCAATTAATAAAAATGAGGAATTTATTAAGAAACTCAAGGAAGAACTAAATTTCTTCTTTAAACAAAATAATAACCAACATACAACTATTCAAAACTTATGAAAGCTGTTATACGGGGAATTGTAATATCCTATGTTGCAAAAAAAATAAAGTTATGCCCAACAAAATAATTTACGTCAAACAATTAAGAAATTAGAAATAAAATTACAGAATGCCCCACAAAATGCTCAACTACAAGAACAATTGATTTTTTTCACAAACATAAACTTAACTTAGTTGAACAGGAAAAGTTGGTTAGAAATTTGAAGGCAACCAAGCAAATACACTTCGAACAAGCAAACAAGCTGGGAAGATGGTTAGCTTACAAACTTAAAAAAGAGAAAGAGAAAAAAACCATCTATCAATTACAAAATGAAAATGGAAATTATCAACATACACTAGAAAAGAAAAAAGAAATTGCACACAAATATCTTGTACAGATTTTCAAAATAACCCGAGAAATAAAAGATGAAATGAAAGAAGTCTTGACTAAGGACATAACTATGACAGAATTAAATCAAGCAATTAGATCCCAGGCCCTGATGGTTTCCCAGTAGAATTTTACAAAGTGATAGAAGGACCAGTAATGGTTGACCTATATAATGAGATATTAACGTCAGCTAAGATGCCGGATACATGGAGGGAATAACTAATTTCGCTAATCCCGAAGGGGGACACAGATGCTAAATTGATACAAAATTACAGACCAATTTCTTTGTTAAATGTAGATTACAAAATATTCACCATTATTGCTAATAGATTAAAGAAAATTCTGTATGAGTATATACATTCAGACCAAAATGGATTTCTCCCAAACAGACAAATATGAATAATTTAAGAATAATAATGGATAGTTTAGAATACTACAAAGCTCACCTGAAGAAACAAGTGGCCTTTGTTTTCTTGGATGCTCAAAAGGCATTCGATAACCTTAATTGGCAATTTATAATCCAACAAATTTTATTATATGAATTTTGGCACCAAATTTAAGATTATAACAGCAACTTACTTGGTACAAAAAGCAAATATTATAATTAATGGGGAAAACACCCAACTTTAAAAATAGAGAAAGGAGTTCGACAAGCCTGTCCCCTATCTCCTCTGATCTTTATACTGTCATTAGAAGTACTATTAGAATAAGTCAGGCAAAATTCAGAAATAAAAGGATTGAAAACTAGAAATCAAGAATATAAACTGCAAGCATTTGCAGACGATATGGCTTTTATCATTGAAGAGAAAGGACAAACATTAATTGAGAATTAGAAAGAAATGGAGCTGTGGCAGGATTGAAAACCAATGGACAGAAAATGAAACTTTTAGTGAAAAATTTAACAGAATTACAAGCAGTAGAATTAGAAAGAACACTTTGACTTCAAACAAGAAAAATTGAATACTTGGGTATATGGCTGACAGCACACTGCAAAGCAATAAAGAATAACTACAATAAATTACTACAGCAAACAAAAAAAGACTTAGAATTAGGGACCAAAATGCAATTGTCATTGTTAGGAAGAATAGCAGCCATAAAAATGTCTATACCACCAAAATTTCTATGTCTGTTCCAGACTATTCCAGTTAAATTAGAAAAGACCTTTTTCAATAACCTTAATAAAACAATAGCAAAATTTATTTGGCAGGGTAACAAACCCAGAATAAAAATGAAATTACTACAAGATACAAAGAGCAGAGGAGATTTTGGATTGCCAAACTGGAAATTATATTACAGTGCAGAAATATTAGTTTGGTTAAAGGATTGGATTAATTTAAAGAACAAAAGAACACTACTTATAGAAGGTCATGACCTGCAGAGAGGATGGCATGCCTTTCTGTGGGATACAGGACCCACCAAACAACAGTACTTCCATAGACACTTTGATTAGAGATTCATTAATAAATAACTGGATTAAAGTTTAAAAGAAACATTACATAAAAATCCCGATTTGACTATCTACAATGAAAGCGATGACCCACCTAAACAATTTAGATTTAAACAAAATGTTAAAATATAAAGACCTACTAGATATCCACGGAAATTTTAAAACAATACAAGACCTCTAAGAACAAGGGTTACAAGTAGACTGGTGGGCTTATCTTCAAATATTGGACACAATATAAAATTATCAGATTGAGAGAGAGCATATGGAACATAAATCACAAATTAACAAAATCAACAATGCATATAATGCATATAAAATGTTCTATAGGTGGTACCTAACCCCTTCAAAATTGGTGAAAATGTACCCTAAAATGAGTCCCGTATGTTGGAAATGTTAAAAAAAGGAGGGAACATACTACCATATGTGGTGGTCCTGTTCAGAGGCTCAAAAATATTGGCTAAAAAATCAAAGATTGGCTATAGGAAATCATTAACGAACAATTAGATCTAGAACTGGAACTCTTCCTATTAGGGATCTTTAAAAAATATGTAAAATACTTTTTATTACATATATTAACTGCTGCCAGGATTGCCTTTGCCCAATGTTGGAAACAACCATGCATACTCTCAGAGAAACTTGTTATACAAAAAGTTATGAATTGTACAGAAATGGACAAATTAACGTTGAGCTTAAAAGATAAAGAGGTATTGATATTTTATAAGGTGTGGGAACAATGGTATAACTGGATAGAATGGAGATAGATTAAAGATAGGTAATTATTAAGTATAAGTAATAAAATAAGAATGCAATTATGCATAATTTAATATCTGCAAATAATGCACGAATTATTGTCATAAGAGAATCACTACAAATTGCTGTTACTGAATGATATATTTTCTTTTTTATGGTTTTAATGTAATAAAAGTTTAATAAAATATATTTTTTAAAAAAGAAAGCCATTAATTGTTTTCAATGACATGTTGACATTTTGCACCACACTGAAAATTCTGGGAACTGTTAAAGGAGCATAAAAATTAACATCTTTAATTAGAAGGTAATGGTCCAGACATTTTTTCCAAAACTTCCTGAAAATGCAAAAATGAAAACTTGAACTTTTTGAAGAAGCACCTGCCTTCTATCACTGAGCTGTTTCTCTTCATAGCACATGTAGTTCAATTAGAGCCACACAAGTAGAAGAATCCAAGGAATAATGGATGAAGAAATAAACAGAAGGTGCAACTTCCAGTAATAG
The DNA here is from genome assembly GCA_004320025.1 of Laticauda laticaudata. Lineage (NCBI taxonomy): Eukaryota > Metazoa > Chordata > Lepidosauria > Squamata > Elapidae > Laticauda > Laticauda laticaudata. Next base: position 14,149 of record BHFT01023331.1, read on the forward strand.
ATCTTTTTCTAAATAGGCAAATTTATTGCTTTCAAGGTCAACATGAAAGTCTGAGGAATGAAGTATTTCTGAAGCCTCAGAGAAAGAATATAAGAATACTTGAGGTAAATAATAATGGATTTATATAGAATGAAAATATATCTATTATCCAAATCTTTGTGGCAATAATTTCAAAATGTTTAAAGATCATGATTCAGAAGAATTATAGTACCTAAGGTGTGACAAAATGCAACTGTGAGAATTTCCATCTGTACACATCAGTTACAAGTTTTGATTATGAAGTTTTAAATATGCCAGGTCACTATTGTTACTTAAAAGATGTCACACCATATATTTTTGAGGAAAATGATTTGGAGAAAAGTGGCCATAAAGTATTTTTAAAACATTTTCATTTCAAGAGAAGTAGGAAAACGGGTCACATTGAAGATTGTATTACATATACTGCAATATCTAATTACTTCTTACTCTAACAATATATAAAACTAGATTCCATAAAAACTGGAAAATTATACTTTAATACAAGAACATTTGTCTCTATACTTTCTTCACCTTCTCAAATTAACAAGGAAACAAAGTGTTAATCTACACAAAATGGGTAATTATATATATAATATATATATGCTGTTCAGCTTCCTTCGGGTATTATCCCACGTCATATATATATATATATGTTTTTTTAAGTTTTTGCGGGTACTTACATGAATGCAGTTCAGCTTCCTTCGGATATTATCCCATGTCAAAAATTTAAATTTAAATTTAAAAATTTAAAAGCACATCCAATGTGGGATAGCTGAACTGCATTCATATATATATATATGTATATATATATATATATAAGCTGAACAGCACATATATGTGTGTGTGTGTGTGTGTGTGTGTGTTTGTGTGTCTGCTGTTCAGCTTCCTTCGGGTATTATCCCACGTCATTGGAGTTGTGCTTTTAAAGTTGTAGCAACATTTCAGCAGAATCTCATCTGCCATTATCAGGCTTCTGTATTGTGTCGAACTGTATTCTGTATTTTAAAAGCACGACTATAATGACTAAAATACCTAAACAAAGCTGAATACCATACATGTAAGCACCGGCAAAAATTTAAGAAAACAAATATATATGGTTTGTTTATACAAATACATTCTCAGAGAAATGACAGAAATGATGCATTATTCAGCTGTAAACTGTTAATGAGAGAGTTAAACTCACAGCGTGGACTCACTTCTTGGCTATGTTAGTGATTTGGGTTTGATGTTATTTAGCTGCTTTGTAGTTTAACTTTTGTAAAGTTTGTAATTGTTTTTGTTAATTCTGTTCACTGCTCAAAGTCACTGGTTGAAATAGGCAGCCATATAAAATAGATAAATAAGTAAAATAGTAGGATGGCAGTACTAAATTGATCTTGGAAAAAGGAATCCATGGGAATTTATGCAGTTAGTACTTCAGGAGACCACCAGACTCTAGGCTACATGTGGAATTCAAGAAATGTCACAGAAGTTTAAAATCGTATCTGTCCTTTTCCAAGAAAACAATTTGATCACCAGGAGTCAAGCTTGATTCAGTGTGAATCTTTGCTTTTTCAAATCTTACTTAAAAGAATAATCTATAGATCAAAGATTATTTTTTACAAATAGCTAAATGAAATAGCTATAAAAGTGACATTTAGTACCCAGCCAGTTCTTTTTAAGGCATGTTCCACTTCACATTCATTCACCTGAATCCCAAAATTGACTGAGAATTATTAAAATCAAGCCATCTGTGGGTCATAGATGTGCACCTTGGAACGATCCAGTATGACATGTGTAGAAGTAAAAAAAAATACCAGATTTAAAGTACCATATTTTAAATACATTATAGACACAATAATACATGATCTGTACCTAGATTTATATACAACCCCGCTAAGCTTTACAGCACTGTCTGAGAGGTTTACAAATGTCAGCATATTATCCCCATCTGGCTCTTCATTTTTCCAACCTAGCAAGGACGAAAGGCTTAGTCAACCTTGAGCTAATCAGGATTGAATTCCAGACTGTGGGCAGGGTTAGCCTGCAATACTATATTCTAACCACTGCACCATCATGGCTGATAGACTATGTAGCCCCAGAAAATAACTTATTTTTCCCTACATTACTGTTTTTTGAAATTATAAAGACTTTGCAAAATCTTGCTTGTTTCCTATTTTTGGCAAGTGTAACATGATAACAATTTGCTTTGCAGTTCTTGCGGTTACAAAGTTTTGTTGTTTCTGTTTATGAGATTATATGTAAACTATTTTGCATAGGTGTAACATTCCTGATGCAAATCATAATTATGATGCCATGTAAGAATAGAATGCAAACTGCACCCACCTTATCTCCATCTTAAATCTTTTATTAAGTTTAAAATCAAATACCAAACTGGATATAAACATTGTTTCTTTTCATTCTATCAGTTAATTCAGATAAATATGAGGTTTTGCTTTTTCTTAAGGCCCTGTCACACTGGCCGATGGATGCAAAACATTTTTAAAAAGGACACAGCGGACGAGCAAAATGTTCCATCCATTGTTATCCATTCTCAAAAGTGCCCCGAATTTGCATAACCAGAGTGGACAACATGGAAAGGAACGGACGGGGGGAGGACGTAGGGCGGGTAGGGCGCGATGGGAAAGCGGATCTCCATGGAAGCCTAGCAGATGGAGTGGAATGGGAGAGCGGATTGGCAACCATCCGCCAAGGGCTTCCGGGGGAGCACAGCCAAAGCGGGACACGCGACAGAAAGAGCGGGTATGCAGAGCGGATTGCCGAGCGGATGAAGCGGAATGCCAGGAGCGGAAGGCCTAGCGGAAAAGCCTAGCGGAAATGCCTAGCATTCACTGCGCATGCGGGGAGGGATGCATTGCGTCAGCCCCGTGGATATAAAGGGAAGCAGCTCGCAAGCAGGCACCATTCAGAGGAAAAGGACCTGCTGCCAGACACAGCTCCAGCCAGCCAGCCAGCCAGCCAGCCAGCAAAGTGCCAACAACCATGGGAAGAAACGGAAGCCTCTGCCATACTGTACATGCCAGCCCTGGCAGAGGACAGGGGCCACCCTCCACCACCTGCCGTCCTGACTCTGTTTACTGCTGGGCTTTCTGCTGGGCCCAGGCTCTGCTCTTCTGGTGCTGGGGGCTTCTTCTTGATGCTGCTTCTGGTGGTGGTGCTTCTGCTGTGCTTACTCTGCTGGCACTGCTCCTGAGGTGTTGGTGATTCTGCTGGTGCTTACTCTGCCTGGACTGCTCCTGCCGGGCTTCTGCTGGTGCTTACTCTGGCAGGCACCTGCTCCTGGTTCTGGTGCTTCTGCTGCTGCCTTACTCTGCTGGCACTTTGCTTTCTGTGTGTGCGTCGTCTGCTGGTGCTTACTCTTCTGGCACTGCTCCTGGTGTTGCGCTGTGTTTCTGCTGTGGCTTACTTCTGCTGGCGCTGCTCCTGGTAGCCATCGCTGCGGTCCTGCTGTTCCTGCTGGTGCCTCTGGTCCTGCTTGTGCTGCTGGTGCTCCTGGTCCTGCTGGGCTCCTGGGCTCCTGCTGGTGCTTGCTGGTGCTTCCCTGGTCCTGCCTGCTCCTGCTGCTGCTTGATGGTCCTGCTAGGTTCCTGCTTTGCTGCTACCTGTTGTTGTTGTTGGCTGCTCGGTGGTGGTGGTTAGAGGAGCAGGCCCCCTACAACCTCGAAGCCCCTCTTGATGAGGGAACCATATGGCCCTGCCAGAGGGAGGAAGAGGCAGACGCGGTGAACAGGAGAGCAGGCAATACTCAATCGAAGAGGAACATGACGGAAGGAGGTGCTTGAATGGCTTCAGGTGAGAATGAATATCTTTGGTCGATAGCGGACACAGGCTCTATACGAGACACCAAGAGGAAGCAGGTGGCTTGGGAGAGAGGAAAAAACACTAGTACCGGGAAACACAGTAAAAACAGGTGTGAAGGACCAGGATTCACCGATTATTCTTCACAACCCTCCAAGACCAAACTGAACCTGCTTCCCCCCAGTCCAGGCCGGCTCCTCCACCCCAGGTGATGTCACTGCCCTTCCAAGGCCTTTCCACAGGCTCCTCACCTACCAAGGCTACGGTTACAGCGAACGTTCTAGCCAGCACAGGCAGCCCCCCCATTCCCAGTCCAGGCATAGGTACATCGTACGCCACGGTGCCTCTTGATGCCACCGATGCCACCAATGCCAGGCCATTGCCACAGATTGCCCCATCCACGATGCCACCCACCGCCAGTCCTCACCCAGCTGCAGAGAAGACAAGCCCCACTACACTGCTCCTTCCCTCCCACCCCACAGCCAAAACCTGCGCCTCAGAACACCGGGTCATCGGGTATTGGGGCTGACACCCCATGTCATGAGGAAGGGCGCTCTCAAACATCACGGGGCTAAAGCCCAGCTGTCTCAGAAAAAGCTTCCTCAACACACCATCCCCAGTTGTCCTCTTGAGCCAGGCAACCCCAATAGGCGCCTCAGACCAGCACTCCAGCAGGCAGCCACCTCCACAGCACCTGCACCCTTCACCCCTGAGACGATGGGAATGCCTCAGACTGACTGCAGAAGAGTTTGCCAGAGACTGGGTTGCTACCTGTTGACTTTATTTTTGCTTTGCGACACTGACTTGGTCATTTTCTGCTTTACACGCTTGTTATTAACTAATAAGATTTATCTTTGCTTCAACAACTTGGTTCAGTTTTCTTTTTCAGATAATTAAAGTCTTGGGGTGAAAATTTTAGAAATGGTTTAACCTTGTGCATGCTTATGGGAATGGTAAGGATAGCAGTGGGATGGGCAGGGATACTCTTTGGCGAAGGGTAATAGTGCTGTGCGATGCGGCAGGGATAGCCTTTGGAGATGGTAATAGCTGTGGGTTGGGCAGGGATACCTGTGGTATTGGGCAGGGATACTTGGGGATAGGTATAGCTGTGTGGGATAGATAAACCTCCAGCTGCAAAGATAGTGGGATGTATGCGTCCACCCTCCCAGTGCCATCCTATGGCCCTTTTATTACAATAACAATGTTAAGCATTGCATCCACACATTTCCCAAACATAAACACAACTCTTTATTAAATGCCCTTGTTCTATTTGTAGGCCCACCCAACATACCATGTGCCCAATCTCATCAGTGTGATGAGACAGGCTGAAGGAAGCATTCCTTAATCATCTATCATCCTGTCTTGCCACTTCCACTGCTCCCAGCTGGGGAGTTGCCCAACCAGTGTTTCAGGATGGTTGCACTGCTTCTTTCCCTTCACGTGAGGCTCTGTTGGGGCCTTGCATCAATCCTCAGTTGTCTATCAGGTTTTGCCCTTGCCTCTTTCCCAGGCTCCATGTCCCCATTGCATTCGATTGGAGGTCACGAGCCTGTTCCTGCAACACTGGGGTAGCGGGTGCAGCATTGAGTTGTGCAGGATGTTCAGTCAAGCTTCCACGATCCTCCTCAACAGTCGTCTGGCGATGCTGTCATTGGTGGTGAGAAGTACCCTGGAACCTGTTGGCCAGGATCCAAAGCGTTCTCCCACCACCCGCCTTTGCCCTGGACAGTCTTAGTTGAAGATCTTCTCTTTCACGGAGAGGTGTCCTTCACGGGTGAGGCATCTGGAAGTGTAGGTGCTTCGATGAGGTAGGTTCTGAGGGAGAAGGCGTCATCCCCATGATGAAGTAGGGCACATCTTGTGTGTCTGTTGGGCAGGGGGTCTGGATCTGGGTAAGCACCATATGAGCGTGTATTCCAGCCCTCCTTGAGGTCACTTGGTGTTGGTATACCTGGGCATCTGAAGGTAGAGCCGTTGACTGAAGCTCGATGTCATGAACTTGTAGTTCCATCATCGACCATGGTGAAGAGGATGGATAGCTGACAGAATGCCTCTTGCTAGTTTGAAATAAGTGGAACCCGCTTTGAGCTGGAAGCTTTGCAGGCCACGTCTTCCCCATCATCTCGGCTCCAACGGTGTGGGGGGAAGTTTCATCTTTCTGATACCACTTGCTCTGCAACTTTCTTTCCAGCCTATCTTCAGTTTGGAGGGGCCACTGGAGGAGCTCCTCCAGGTATTCTTCGATGATCGGCCTGCACCACCTTCTTCTGACCAACAATGCCTGATGGTGTTGTTGTGGCACCTTCCAGCCGTATGCATGCTTCTGTAGCGTAGTCCCTGAGGCAGTGGCGCAGAGTCAGTGCCACCTTGAGCCCAGGGTCCAGGCTGGCTGGAGTTGGTGTTTGCCTTGGTCTATACCTGGGTCTCAGCCGCTCCACAACCTTGTCAAACATGGCTGGAGGCATCTCACTGGAAGTTCTGGAAAGTTGCACAAGGGTCTTCGCTTCCTCAGCTCCACCATCACTTGTTTGTACAGCCGTACTCTCCTTCTTCTGCCCAATCCATTCTTCGGACCCAGACGCTTCTTAGGCCCGCTCCTTTTCTTCCCATTAGAACAGTTGAAGAGCCTATATGAGGCTTCGCTGACTGCTTGACAGAGACGATGGTCGGCTACAAAAGGACTGTGTTTAGGATCATGTGACATTTCCAATGGAGGATGCCCCTTCGGTGGCAAGAGAGCAAAGAGCCAGATTGAAGGCTGCAGAGGTCTGCACAGCAGGGCTGCTGTTACTGAAATGTGTGATCCAGGGAGATTCCCTCCCCCTTTTTAATGGGAATATAGGTCTTCCTCTAAGGTGTCCTTTTGCTTACATTTCTAGGCATCCTCTTAGATAGTCCTTAATATATCCGAGATAGGTCCCCTCTGCGGAAACGTTTTTTGTCTGTTTTAAATGCCTTTCTTTGCGGAGCTGCATCGCTTTCAAGTCCGTTCTCCGTCCGGCTACCTATACGCTGCGCATGACTCTCTTTTGATTCTTGACTGTCCGATCCGGTTTCACTTCCTCCCGTGTCCGTTTGTCCGGCTGGAGTGTATTTGAGTGCGCGTGATGCCAAACAGCGGATGCCTAGCAAGATATAGCGGAATGACGGTAATCGGATGACGACGGATGTTATGAACGGCATGGTTCCCCATATTGTGTTGCGGATGGCAGAACGGATGCGTTTGTATACATTTTCCCCTCAAAAAAGTTTTGAGCAGCTCAAAACTTTTTGAGCGGATGGAACCTGGATGACTGGATCGGGATGCTGGCACGGGATTAGAGAGCATGAAAAACCGTGAGGCAGTGAGTACAGATACGGAATTGAAATTTCACGTTAACCAACGGATGGCAAGTGTTTCTCTCCGTTTTACATCCTCTTTCCATCCGTTGGTGCAGTGTGACACGGGCTTTAGTCAAAGTGGTTCTTTCAGTCATTGTATTTCAACATTTGCAGAGCTATCCTTAAAAAGTCTGTTTGAATCTGTCCTGATTTGTTGAGAACAAACTCATTCAAAAATCTTTTGGGCATAATTCTGATTTTATTTAAACATTATAGTTTTAATTTTTTTCCATTTTAGGGTTATTGATTTTATTGCTACTATTACAATGGTCAATTCAAAAAATAAAAGAACAGAAGTTAACTGGATATACCCTTCAATTGTTCTGGACACTCTCTGATCAAGGTTAATAGAAATGGTAGACCAATACAATGGAATCTCCATGAATAAAATAGTTTTTCTTCATACATCATTCTAAACTATAATGTATTGACTTAAGTTTTTCCAAGTATGATCTCCCCATTAATTAGTGTAAAATGCAAGGCATGTTCAGCAAATCAGTTTTAAAATTCCAGTTTATTGTAAATGTGTTCTGTGTGGACAAGGAGACAAAGTTTACTGTTTCAAGCTTAGAATTTTATCAATGTGTCATTTTTTTAGAAACAGCTTGCTTCATTGGATTCTATGGCTTAGGTTCAAAGAGAGTTCCTCACACAACAAAAAACAATCCATTATGTACATGTTTGCCAGCATGAGAAAACACCAAAGCAAGATAATAAGCAGAGTTGAGTTTAGGGGCCTTAATCTTAAATCTTAGACATAAGTTCTTAGATCAGGTGTTAGTTTTACTCCTTCAATGCTTATAATGAGTGCTGCTTTTTAGCAAAAAAGAAACTTCAGGAAGTCATGATCTCCTACTGAATTTATGGGCCTTTTGACATTTGTAAACAACCATTAAACATTTTTTTAATTCCATGTCTCCAGATTATTGAATTGATCCTGTCACCAACATATCTGTGAGATAACATTAAGTAATCTCGAACAATATTGTTGCTAATGTTGCATTAGATCTCCTTAAGCCAACAGCAACCAAAAACAGCTGCCAGCATTTCAAGCTTGTTACATTTCACTACCCAGTACAATGACATGAAGTCAGATGAGACTTAAAAAAGGCACTTATTGGTCATTTCAAGATAATGCTGGCATTATCTGTTGCTGTTCTATTATTGTCTCCCCGAAAGAGCTGGTCACAACTGGAACATGAAATGTAAAGAAAACTATTTGCTGGGACCTGAAATCATGTAACAGTGAAATGATCTAATAGTGAAGTAGCACAAGAGTGAAACAAGCCCATTACCTCCAGAACAAATTACATGGAGCAACTTGGAAATCAACTTTTAATGTTTACTATGAAATATGAAAATGCTGCTTGTGACTCAGTTGTTTCTGATTCCTTTTTTTAAAAAATCCAGTTTGGGTTGCAATACAATGAGTGTAGGAGGAAGGTCATGGAAAGGAACTTAAGAGAATCTTGGAGTCAGACCCACTCTATTCGTGATATAGTAATGTGATTGGCACATATTTTTTCCACTGGTTGAAAAAGCCAGAAGGATGAAAATAAATCTGATGGAATCAACCTAATACTTTCTTTGTCAAATGCTTTGCACACAAAATCAAGATAATACTATTTGGCTGTAAGCAGAGCAGAAGTAGACATCAAAACAGGGATTGACCATGGGAGCAAGAAATTTCATGCCTCTATAGTTTTGCAAAATAGACATCTCTTTAAACAGCAATGTGACAGAGAGTTAGCTACTTCATCTCTGCACACATTTCCTGTTTGCAAAAATAAAACAGTTCCTTAAAATTTAACTATATTGCAGCAAGGAAAGATAAGGCAACTTGATGTCCAGAAGATGTTTTAAAACAGTTCTCTCACAATCATAAAACAATCTCCTGGATCTATCCATTGTCAAGATAATCATCAGAGGAAACCAGGCTTGCCTATCCCATTATTTGTGGCTCATTAGAGGCTCAAGAAACTGAATATTAGTCTATCAGGATAACAAGAGTCTTTATATCAGGATAACAAGAGTCTTTGCTTTATAAAATCACTTAAATTCTTACTGAATTCTTACCTTTTGTATAATAAATGTTATTTATTAAAGATTTTTGAGCACATTTAACTGGCTTCAGCCCAGTATGCTAGGAAAAACCTGAGAGATGTTTTAATTCAATCTCCATTATAGGTAGTCCTCAACTTATGGTCGTAATTGTGTCCAAAATTATGATCATAAGATTGTGGTAGTAAGTTGAGGCATTGCATGATTGGACCTGAGTTTTTGACAATTTTTGTGGTGATCATTAAATGAATACAGCAGTTGTTAAGCAAGCAGAATCAATCCATTTTCTCCAATAGGCATTTTTTGCCAGTTATCTGAAGTAAATATTGAAAATTGGCAAAAAAAAAAACCCTTTGCAAATCAGTCACAGATCGGGCTCTACAAGTGGCCATAAACATGAGTCAGTTGCCAAGTACCCAAAGTGCAATCACATGATTATGTGGAAGGCATGTGCAGGTATCATAACTTCAAAACCAAATATAAGTAGCTTTCGGGACATCCATAACTTTTAATGATCGTTGAACAATTGGTTGTAAATTGAGGACTACCTATAATCCCAACAAGCTTGACTAATGGCATCGAAGTGTGGGATTTGTGCTGCTGCACTGAAACATCACTATCTGTTTTTTGTCTTTAGAAAAATTCAATCGAGTAAATAAATAAATTCTATAGGTAGTTCTCAAGAAACCACCACAATGGAGCCTGCCATTATTTGACAGTCATTAGTTGAAACAGCCTCAAGGAATAACCCCATTAAACAAATGATACATCCTTTAAACTGAACACTAGGTGCCTCCGAAAGAGGGCCTCATAGTGGGGAGGCTTTCAGTTCTAAAGAGGCACCTGGCCCTGCAAGATCAGTTCCTTAGAGGGCCTCATGGCAAATTCCTGATTTTGGCACCATGTTCTAGTGTTGCGATACTTTTTTTTTTTTAAGGAGCCTTTATTTTTTAAGGAGGCTCAATTTTTTAAGCAGGCTCCAATTGTTTGTGCTATTTGTGGAGGCTCCTTTAGAAAAAAAAACTTTACAATTTCCCAAGTTTAGAACATGTTGCAAAATGGAAAGTTTGCCATCTATGAGGCTCTGTAAAGAACTGATTCTGAAGAGCCAGGTGTCTCTGCAGAAATGAAACAACAGTAAAGTAAGTTAGACCTTGCTGGGGCTGAGAGCAGGCTTGAGTCCTGAAAGTTCTTGGGTGGGATTTCTCTTTAATTGCTGGAGTCTGCCCCATCTTCCCATGATTGCTGAGCAAAAGAAACCGGAGGTTCACAAGCTCCAGTTGATTCTTGCCATTATATCTGCCTGATCTCCATTGGGTAGATTAGTCGCTGCAGAGACCCAGCAGAGTGGGTGGTGGAGCGCTACAGCATCCCTGCAGTCCATCATAAGAGTGAATGATTGCAGGGGTGCTTTAGTGGTTATCATTTTGAAACCAGGTCACATGTAGCTTTTGGGGAGTCTTGTGAAACTTTGAATGGTCACTAGGTGATCTGTCATAAATCAAGGACTACCTGTATTTTCTAGGTATGATTAAAAGTAATTCCTGAAAATCAGAAGCTACTGTTATAATTCCTGGTTATAAAATTTTCTATATAGTGCTGAATTTCATGTCCTGGTATTTTTCAATGATTAAGTAACTTAAGGTTACTGGAACTTTTGTTCAGTAATTTATAGGGATTATAGTCCGCCCCCCAGATAATTTTTTCAGGGAGTATTAATCAAAGAAACTTCTTTTTTTAGTATATATTATTGGTTTGCAAGAATAAACATTGTTCTGGAGCTTTGTAACTTTCCAATTTTTTTTTCAGAATCTTTGTACAGTAGTATGCTAAAATGTTCCTTCTGTTGTGCCAGTGCTCAGCCCACATCCAATTATGGTTTTGGCTTTGATGCATTATTGTGGGTGTGTATAGAATGAGACATAAGTAAAAGGTTAGGCCATGTTACACAGCAATCATTGGCTGCCTAGACATTATGAACAAGTTCTTCTCTTTTAGAAAGGTGAAAGTAACTCTCAACCAGCAAGCAAGGCATAGCAAATTATTAACTTGACTTCCAGAAAAGTAGTTCAGTGTAAAAAAAAAAATCAGATTTAGAGAAGCCAAATCTTTATTTTTAATTAGATTTAATATATCAAAAAATATTTTTAAAAACATGGAATTGATCTACTTTTTGAGGGTACCATGTAGTTTCATAAAAATTTTGAAATATCAGAAACTCCAAAATCACAATTAAATGTATACACCTGAAATTATAGAAAATTAGTACAGATCTGAAACATACCACAGCTAAAATACTAGTTAACTTTTATTCTGGAAGTAGCAGCAATGTATTAGTTTAGCAGCAATTGCTTCTTTGCACAAGATGCAGTGATTATTTCCACTTCCCAATAAACCTCTTTTTTTTTTTGTATGCATATTCCAGAACTTATAATTTAACATGCAAGTGACCTTAGAACTATCAACTGTATGACTAGTTTGTTGAGCCAATTTGTTTCCTTCCCAGTTAAGTTCATATCCAACAACTTTCCAAATCTATCAAGTATGTCTTTTGTTTGGTTAGCCAAAAAGAACTAACAGTCTATATATTCCATGTTTCACTCATTCATAGTATCATATAAAAGCAACAGCTGTAAGGGGGAAAAAAACCAGTTCTAATCCTAACTTCGTTATGAATGCAATAAGGTCAAAATTCAATCTATAAATTCTTAATATTTCCCTGCAATATTAAAATAAAAATCTATTTCTTATTAGCACTTCCTTCCTACTATACAAAGCATGTAAAAGTACCTTAGTAACCTTTTTAAATACTTTTAAAAGAAATATTTTGCTCCAATTTGGAAACTTTAGTACTGATAACATTCTACAAATGAGTTCTACCCTTTTCAAATGCACTTATATTTTTTTTGGTATTCATGGTGGAAAAGCCCTCTTTAGTATTAAAATGGACCACCAATGCATTACATTTAAGCAAGGCCAAGAAAAAAAAAATTAAGTATTTTTTTATTATTCAAGAGAAGTTGTAGAAACAACCTTAATATAAAGGCACAGGAAACAGTTTTGATAACCAAATTAAACAGTTACAGTACAAAAGACAATTTTTATGCACATACAAACCCCAAACATCTCATTCAAAAATATTTTACCATTATTCATGGGCAATGATTAAAAATATAAATTGTCCCTGTACAATAAATACTGGATAGGTGCAAATTGAATAAAACTTATTGCTTTCCACATAGGTGTTTTCCCTGTAGACTGAAAATTATCTTTTTATGATCAGAATCCTGCTTATCAGCACATTATTTCATGATAAACCATGAATTCCAACCTTAAATTCCCAGGAAACATTGGCAGTTGAACCAATTCAGTAGCTGGTAGTGTTGTTTAAAGCCTACAGCAACAATGCTTCTTATCCATTTGAAAGTGTGGGTATTAAATTAAAATTGCAATAAAGCAAGGCATTTTGTAGCAGACTAGTGTTTAATCTCACATTTCAATTTTGCTCAAGTGTGAATGATAGCAACTTAATACTATTGGAATACATTGTAACAGAATCCAGAGAAAATTAGGCAAAACTACAATTTTTATATAAACAAACAGGATATTAACCTCTAAATTCTATAGATTATGTCTGTAGGATACTAACGTGCCTAATGTGCTCTGATTCAGCCATATTAGAAATAAAATAAACTGCCACAGCAAGAAATTTTCCCAGGAGACAGTTCATCAATTTAATGAAAGTAAGACTGTAGACACAATTTGCAAAGAAGTATATAAGCAAGCCAAAGAGAAGAACAGTAGGCTTTGCCATTTATTTTATAAACCTTTGACATATTCTGTATGTTTTCAGAGTTCAGAAATGGATTGGGCAGTTTTCAGCTCATTCATACTGCTATATCCCACATGCCCAAATACATTTTTCAGTAACATATTTATCATCTTTAGTATATGATTTATTAGTATTCCACTTTAAAATACTGGAGTCAATTAATTGTTGCTGTAATTAGGAATCTTTGTCATAATCAGAACTTTATCGCTCCAGTGAAGAAACCTTTATAAGTAGTTACTGTAAATAAAGAAAACCATACCTTTTAAAAGTTAATTTAGAAGGGATCCAATTTCTTCTTCAACTCCTGATCTGCGGGAACAATTTCAGGCAAATAGAAACCATCAGAGAAAATAATAACTGCAACTACACAAAATGCAATGAAACACTGTACAATATATATATGAAGGGTGCTACTAGAGAGTAAATCTCAAAATTTAAGTCCTGTAAACATTAGTTCAATAATTAGTAGAATTGTGAATAATACAGAATAAATGCTAGTCTGCTAAGCATTTTCTCATTTGTATGTTGTTTTTTACTAATAGTAGAATAATAACTGCCTAAAATTTTGGCCAGTAAGTTAGTGCCACTACAGTACATTATTTTAAGCAATTAGAGACTACACATAACCATTTTCTTTGGCTTATGATTACTATGGTAGCAATTTTTTTAAAAAAATCTTTATTTATCTAGTGCTTCTTCAATACAAAAGAATGTTTACTTTCAGTCATGTTTAAATTTGATCCATAGAAATTAATCAGCCTTTCTGTAGTCATGGCTGTTCTTATAGCCCACTGTTTCTGCTGGATCAATGTAAGCATGACAGGTTTAAACTGTTTATCTTCATTGAATAGTTTGTGTATTTCAATTCCCTGATGAGCATAACTTTTATACACTGAAAGGATGAAATTTTCTATTTAATTAAGATGTGAAGTAGAAATATAAACAATTCCAACATAACTAGGTGAGGTTCACACAACATTTAAGACAGCTTTTACAAGCATATCTTTAATAAGGCATACAAAATATGAAACAAAAGGAATTCAACAACAGAATAAGAAGAGGAATCCTGTACTCAAAAAGCACACAACATTAAATGAAAATCTAGTAGCTGCAGAAACAATCAAGGACAGCTTGGATTATCAGCATCTACGTAAATGCCTCTTTTGTAAGTTGTATAAGAGCAGGATAATGACATCAGAAATAAAAGCCTTTAAAACAGGCCCAAATAACTTGACTTTCCAAGGAAGTGTAGTCCTCTCACAATACAGTGAAATCTTATTGAGAAAGTAAATTCCATTATCTTTTCAGTCTTCCTATTTCAGTTAAGTAGCTCAAGTTGTAGTATGATATGTAACAACAGTATTCTGCAATTTATTTTCTCATTCTGGTAGCTCTCTTGCTTCAGGTTCAGAATTCACTTGTCCTTATGTCCTTGCCCCAGCACGATAGTTTTTGACTGTCCGTCCACTATGAACTAGCTCACATTATTACTTAATCGTCCAAGATATTCACGTAATTCTTTTGCAGCCTGGAATCTGCCATATCGCTTCTTTGGATTGGCACACTCATCCAGCAAGGCCTCAAGTCGACCATCTTTGGCAATATCAGCTGGAGGATCATGAAGTAGTCCTCCAGAAGTGCCATGCCAGGTGGCATGTCTTGATAAAAGGTTCTGACAAATAGCATAGTAATTATGATCCACAGTGACCCGAGTACACAAAATTTCCTTTGAGAAAGAAAGACAAGCTTCTTTATCACAGTCATCAAATTTGCTTTCATACCATACATCCCAGTTTTCAGGTTTATCTGTGAAATGCATAGAAAACACAATAGTAAGTAACAGTATTATAACAGAAGAGTCACAAGATCAAAATGAGCTTTGGATTTATCTTATCATGGGACTTTTGTTTGAAGTACATAATTACAAACAACATTTAAAGCTGTTTTAGCATGTTTTTTATTTGAAAAAAAGGCACAAAAATGATTTTAAGGATGTTATGGACATTCATAATACTTTAAAGAAAGGGAAAATAAATATACAGTCTGCAACAGGAAAATAAATATACAGTCTTAAACTCGATTTCATTTGACGACCACATCAGGTTTGTGTTTGACTTTGGGGGGCTGGTGTGGGTGTGGCCAGGGTGGGCATGGTCAGTATAACATCACTTGTGTTGGGGAGCACCTGTGGTGACCCATGCACTCTGCCAGTGAAAATGGGCTCCCAAGTTCCATATTCGACTGTGACAGCCTCCTGCAACCCTCTGCCAGCAAAAATGGAGCTCAGGTGGACCTCAAGCAACTCTAGTGACTTCTGTTTTTTCTGGAAGCACCATCAGCCAGTTCTTCACTATTTCCAGAGTGGCCCCACAGGCCAGATCTAAGCAACCCCCAGGCCGGGTTTGGCCCCCGGATCTTGAGTTTGACACCCCAAGTTTATAAGGAGATCAATTGTTAAAAAATAATTTTCCTAAACCAAGAACTATAATTTCTATGAAATTAAGGAAAAAACTCAATGGCAGAATAATGATCACTATCTAATTATCACTTTCTAGGCTATTCTGTCACATAGGCAACTCAGAACCTACATGGGTATGTCACCCAAAATATAATGGTTTGGGATCTACCAATCTAAAGCTTATCCTAATTTGTGACACTTAAGACAATTTTTTTGTTATTGGCCAAGAAAAGATAGCTACAAAGCAAAGTAGAAGAACTATATACATGTGTTGGGATGTCTATAATACATCCTCACAAAATTATTTACTCTGGCTACTTATAGTTCATGAATGTCTTCCAAGGACTGAACCACTTTTATTGCATATTTCATAGCAGCAAAAATCCCTAGTTTATGTTTGTTCAATAATCCTGTATACTAAGAAATTTAAGTTTTTAAAAAATAAATGCAAAAATAAAAATGATTTTAAAATTTGTCGCTGTATTCACACCAATTATTTTTAGTTGAGAGAAGAAAAATCAAACCATAGCTTAAATTGTTAATAAGCCACTGAATAAAATAGAAGCTCACTTACTTTGTTTGATTAACTTTTTATCTGCCACCAAAACATTTTCAGCATCCACGATGATAACTTTTCCATCTTTAGGACCTACTGCAAAGTTGTCAAAGCTGACATCAAGGAGGTAGAGTGCAAATTCAAAGCCATTGTTTGTTAGTTGTTCTGCTATTTCCATTAACTGCCATGCCAGGTCCACTCGTTTTTCCCAAGGGGCACTATAATAACTCCATAGTTCTTCTCCCACATAGTTTACAGCTACCATTCTTCCGCATGCTCCAAGGTATTTTGCAAATGGCCATCCTTCATCGGAGGGAAAACTCTGTAATGGGAAGAACCAATTATTAAGGCTGAATACTAAAAGCATTTTCACACAGCACTTTGCATAAAATTTTCATTGATTTTATGTTTGTAATTGAAGCTTATTCCAGGGTTATAAGCTTCCAAAATGGGAAGAATTATGAAATGTATTCTCATCATCTCGTAATTCATAATCTGTTCATGTTTGTAAACTCAATTCAAAATCACCTATCCTACTCTAATGCTTCAAAATCTCAAAATGTACGATTATATTTTAAAGTTCTAGGAATTTAGCACAGTAGAACTACGACCTAAATTGATCACAATACCAGAGCTTCTTAACTTTATTCCATTTCAGTGAAACACAAGTTCTCATACCACACTAGGATGCTTATAAATATCCTAAATAATTTTATTTCCAATAGGATAAAATTGATCTTTTGACAAAACTGCCAATCCATTCATAGTATTGCTTTCTCATTAACCTAGTAGATAAATTAATTTACATTTGGCCTCAGACTTTCCCAGAAAAATTTAGATGAATGCACAAGTTCACAAGTAAGTACATGAAAAAGCTACACTTACTATATCAATCCTACTCAATAAAAACCTTGAAAAATGCTGGAAAATACAGTATTTTGTTTTTTCCCTAAACCTCACAGAGAAGTAAAATAAAAAAATGCCCCTGAGGAACAATCCAATATGAGTACTTATTTAAATTATCAATTCTCCCATAATTATATTATATTCTTTTAAGTTCAATTCCCCAACTAGATAGGTTCTCTCACACAGTCAGAAAGTCCCAAAATTATTGGCTTTCTTTTTCAGATTTTGTGACTTTTAAATTATAGTTACTGGGTGAATCTTTATTCCAGGGTTGGTGATTTTATTTATGTGCCTGAGAATTACAATATAGTATTGTATAGCGATCAACCTGTCATTTTAAGAGTATGACTACTTGCTCCATTAAGAATGAAGACAATTTGAAACAATTCTGAATCATTAAGAACTGACAATAAAAATATTAAGAAGCAAAATACTAAAAGCCAATTATAGCTAAAGCCAATTCATACGAATTAAGTTTAGGTTTCACAGCCCAATAAAAATAATTTATAAAAGCACACAGAAAACAAATATTAAAAATTTTCCTGAATTATTCTGAAAGGTAAAGTATTTATATATGACAGGAGATCCAAAGCTATGAATGAACTATTATGAAATAGCTACAACTGCTTTAGGGTTAACTATGAAGGAGTATAAAGAACAATTACTTGTAAATTAGACTATATCAGATAGATGCAAGTACCAAAATATGCCTGGCACTGAATACACTTTGCATTCAATTCAGAAAATCACAGCCTAAACAGATCCAAAGAGCAGTTTGCCAGAATAGAACTAGAAACTGCCATAATTAAAATTAAGATCAACTATTCAAGAATGTTCAGGGTCTTCAGTAATTACATACTTTATGTTCCCATGTAAATATCAATATAAATAATCATGCATGGCTACAGAGAGACATGGACATTTCATTTTACTTCTGAATATGAATAGCAAGAATTCCAAGAAGCAAATAAAATAGCTGTAATTAACAGATACTAATAGACTTCAGATAATCATAAAACTTGAGACTGAAATACAAAATGAATTTTCTCTCATTATTTCTCAACCTTGGCAACTTGAAGATGACTGAACTTCAGCTTTCAGAATTCCCATGATGGCTGCAGATTCTGGGAGCTAAAATCCACACATCTTCAAGATGTCAAGATTGAGAAACATTATTCTGATAAGCAGCCTGGCGAGGTGGCAACATTCAGTTTGGCTTGGCTGATCTCAAAAGAGTCAGATCAGTTAATGCTTTTATGGGAGACCACCAGGAATATAAGGTATGGAAAGTTAAAAGTGTATTTATATGTTAAATAAATGCAAACCATACCACATCCCCAAAATTGGGACACTCCAAGAAATCTGGAGAGTTAGTTTGTCTATTAGGGCATGACGATCTGACTGTTCCAAGGGTGGACTGGCAGTCTTCCAGAAGTAATCTTCCAAAAAGAAAGATCCTATTACATTAAGGAAGCCACATCTGGAACAGCAATCTACTGGAGAAACAGGACATGCCAGAAATCTTCCAGCATACTGGAACCACTAACATTAAGTCATCAGTACAATAGATCAGTACAATCATATCAAGCTGTACTAAAGGGAAATCATACATTAATGAATAGCCACAAAGAACAAGAATAGTTCCGTTCTTATGCAAGAACTGCATATCTCACTTTCTCATACCTATTTTAACTTATTCTATTCAGCATAAGAGTGATAGAGATACGTGTTGCTGAAATATTTTCTAATGATAGGCTGCTTCTATTGTCCTACTATATAGTGCAAAAGTAGTATCCTTTGCAGCAAATAATATATATGCATTTAAATTTTGAAAAGCTCAATGTTTCCTTTTCACCAGTAAATTCTAATCTATTTACCACCAACAGCAAATATAATATGTGGCAAGCAGACACAGAGACTCATAAACTGGTGAGAAAAAAAATTAATACTAATATTTCTAGTGCAACAGTATATCACAAATGAAGAAAAGAATTACCACACTTTATCACATCATGCATTAGTATTTTTGAGTTATTGTTTTTAAATGATATCATTTTATATATGGGCTAAATTCGGATTTGAAAATGACATAGGAGATGCAGATAAAAAGCAAAATATTTATACCATTGAGGATCGTTCTGTCAGTAATAAAAGTTTGCATGTGTATGTAACAGAATATTATATGTGAATTTTCTACTTTAACATCAACAAATAAGGGCCATGCAATATCTCGATGTACTGCTCAAAGTACATGATTGTATATAATGATGAGCCACACATCAATTACAGGTAATCTTCTGTTAATGATCACTCCTTCCACAACTGTTCAAAGTAACAACGGCGCTGAATAGAAGATAGTTACTATCCAAGCACTCCTGTAGTGACACGATCACAATCCTGTGCTTGGTTGGCACTTTCAATGTTTATAATGTTCCACAGTCATATGACTGCCATTTGCAACCTTCAATAGCGGCTTCCCACAAAAAAAAGCAAATTAGGAAAATGCAAGTTGTAGCTGTAAATTGCTCCCATCACTTTCCTGCATCCACTCCATACTAAGCCACACTCACACCAGGGTAATACCTGCATGCTTCCCACACTCCACAGCAGCCACCACTGCCTAGCTGTGTTTGCACTATGCCAGAACTAACCTATCTGCTGGTCTGTGAGCCATCCAAGACTTACCACTTCCTGCCAGCTTCTCCAATAACTGTGCTTGCTAGAAATTGCAAGGGGTTCTCATTTAACAACCCATGATCTTTGCTTAAGAATGGCTACAGGACTTTCCAGGATGGAACAAAATTCACTATAAACTCTCTTGCTTAGTGACATAAATTTTGGACTACCTGTACTTTTGAAATCTTGTCAAGAAAATTGTATGGATATACAATATTAGAAGGCACCAAAGTATACCTTACACACACACAATCATATCTACTGTAGTAATTGTTGAGGCTTAAATTTAACAGTTCAACAATGAAGATATTATCCTACAGATACACAATGATTTTATAGCTGATAAAATACTACCGCAAGCTATTTATGAATTCAACTTCTCTCATTCATCATATCTTTTTAAATTATCTTTTGTTCTTGTATAATAGTTTGACATTCAATTTTTTCAAGAATCTTAATTTCTTAATTATTTTCCCTGTTATATCTGTAAATGTGTACATGTAACTAATTGTCTGCTATAACCCACTATTTGTATTTTTATAGGCTGATTCATAAATGTGTAGTTGTATTGTCTAAATATACATTAGATTTTTTAATCCAGATTTTGTTTGTATATGTATGTATATTAATTCAAGCAAACAAACTTAATAACCCTTCCTATTTTCCCCATGACCCGGTGACATAAGTTAGACTGAGATGGACTGACTGTTCATGAATTGAGGCAAATATACGTCCTAGGATAATGTTGCAGGATCCAATCTGGGCCGGTCACTAGGATCAGAGGTTTAGTCTTTCAAGCTTTTCAGACTCGTGCTGGAGCCCATCCTCAAGAGAATTTCTTTCTAGTGTGGACTAAATACTGTCCATGCCTAAAGTAGGCCTAGAATTCATTGTCTTCCGGTTTCTAGGACACTACTTTAACCAATTTGAAAGTAAGCCCAAGGATATAATACAGAATACATCAAACTTTAAATTCAAAGATCATTTCAGCAGCAATACAATTTTACTAACAAAAATATTAGAACCACTGACAAGCAACAAATGACAAGATAATGTCTCTACCTTTATTCTATTTTTCCTTATAAAAATGAACGAACAAAATGTTTGATTTCTGGGTAGATCATCTTCATAAACTGCAAAAGTTCATCATTACTAAAATGAAAATTTGTGGTTTCTACTTGTAATTGTCATATGCTGCCTTATTAATTTCAGAATCTTCAGATGAACATTATATTCAACAAAAACAAAGCAGGATACTCAAGAGATTTGACCAAATTTGAAAATTTTGCAACACAAAACCCAGAACTACTGGGCCTTATTCATAAGTTAGGGAACTGAGAAAATCAAAATTGTATCAAAACTGTATAATTAAATTAATGAACAGACTTGAGAGGTAATAATGGGAAGACAAATATCACATTTACTGTAAATACTACCAAATAAAACTGATAATACAGTACTTCAATGCTGATTCCAAAAACAGGCGATTCATGTTAAAATTTGGAAATGAAATAAATCAATTTGGGTTTTTTTGTCATAACTGGAAGAAACAAAAATTATTGTAAGATAATTCACTATGGAATGAAACAAATATTAACTGTTAAATTTTCTACCTTGCCAGTTGTGTTTCAGTTAAACATTAGTAAATCTTGATATTCCTATCAAGTATATAGAGTTCGATTTTGCACTTGGTCAAAACTGGCAGGTACTTTATAATTCTTTCTGGATAGAATTATAATTTTGTCTTTGTAGAAAAAAAAGACTAACCTGTGGAATATGCATCAATGTCAACAATTATGTTTTACATAAAATATTAAACCAGGAAAGATACCTGGACCACATGGACGCTTTCTTACAGGGACAAAATATGTCAGAGCATTGAAAGAGGCTAATATAGCACTAATACCTAAAGAATGACAAGATGTGACTTTAATAAGAAACTATAGACCAATAACATTATAGAATAATGATTATAAATAGTTTGAAACAATTTTAGCTGATAAATTGAAAATATTTTTGCAAGAATTAGAAATGTTTTGGACAGGCTTTCTTGTTCAATGCACTGAAGATATAAATTTTGGAGAGAATTTTATAAAATGGGCGAGATCAATTTATTTATACTTCATATAAAACACAAATATAAATTTAAGATCTAACAAAACTATGTGAGATACAAAAAGGAACAAAACAATGCTGCCCTCATTCTCTCTTATTTTCGTTCTTGAAATACTGAATAGATGTACAAAATGAGAGGCTTATGGGAGTAAATATTAAAACATACCTATAATAGCTTTTGAGTAACTTGATGTTGCTTTTAGAAGATTCTTTAAAGGAAATTGAATAGATACATTAACAAAATTAAGTTAATGAGTGAATTAAAAGTATTTCATGTCAGCAGCTTGGCAGTTCAAGTCCCACCAGGCTGAAGGTTGACCGAGCCTTCCATCCTCCTTCTGAGGTGGATAAAATGAGAACCCAGATTGTTGGAGCAATATGCTGACTCTATAAAACGCTTAGAGGCTGCTGTAAAAGCACAGTGAATTGGTATTGGTAAATCTAAGTGCTACTGCTCACACTCACAAAGACTCAATAGATCTTTTTATCTTCATCTGTGTGTGTGTGTGTGTGTATGTCTATGTGTATGTGAGAGAGGGGGGAAGGATTAAGAGCATTCTGACCAACAATGTCTTACTGTATATATTGGGTCACTTTCTGGGTCCTTAAAAGCTGAGGTTACAATTTAAAAAAAAATTAAGCACATGATTTTTTTTAGTATGCAGTTAACTTGGGAAGTTAACATATTAAGAGTCCAGAAGATTTTGGATTATACTTTTGAATTATTTAGAAGATATTTTTTCATAGGAAAATGGAGATTGCTTTGGGTTTTCTTTAATGTTAAGGAAACTTTGAAGACTGGATTTTGGAAACAGAAGATAATTAAAAAGGAACAGAAATCCTTAGTACAAAATTTAAATACCTCTCAATCACATTCTTTAGAGATACTGTAGAGTTAAGCTATTCAAATTATTTTTACCTGCTGGGATGAAAGTTACTTCTCTTTTCTTTTTCTTACTTTCCTTTATTTTTTCTGTTGGTATTTTTTCTAGTTCATAATTTATTTTTTTCTTTTTATTCATGATTGTTAATAAAAATATTTTAAAAACAAAAAAATATTTAAAGACATGGGATGAAGTTAAAAAAATAAGATAGAAGAAACTACAGTTCTCTTTGCTGGGAAGAATGTCTGTGGTTAAGATTAGTGTATTGCCTAGAATGTGTTTGTTTCACACAATACCTGTTTTTACAATTGATAAATCATTTAAATAGGGGGGAAAACAAGGGTTAAATACAAGGTGCTACAATATGACAAGAGAAGCAAAGAATTAGATTTAACCTGATTTAGAATTGTATTTTGCAGCTTGTGTTGTTTGATTTGGATGAAGGAGTAGACACTGTGAGAAATAGAGGACTTTTGAAGTTAAAAGAACCCAATCTGAATTTGGGTGGCATGATACCTATGATACAATGCAGTTAAGGTTAATGTAGATTTCAAAAATCAATATATCTAACATGCAATATTGTTAACATAAAAGATACAAACCCAGGTTATACCCCCAATTCAATCTTTCTGAGTCTCAGAACAAGAACCATTTTGACAAGAAATAATAAGCAATGTAAATGGCTAACATATCCTGAAAAACTAGAATTTTATCAAGGATATAAGATAAAACAAGAGAAGACCTGGTGGCAGTCTGATATGATTTTCTTACGTACATTAAGATTTAAAGTAAATAATTTATGGATAGAACACTATAAGATTGAATTGAAATAAAACTGTATACAAATGATAGATGTATTATTAAAACATGAACTTTTAACAAAATTTGAAACAGAAGTAAAAAAAATGATAAAGTGAACATGAGATAACCAAAAAGGCATTTTTTGTAGTACATTGGGGGTTTTTTTGCTTTCACACTTTTAACTCTCTGATCTTTTTTCTTTTTTTCTTACTCTGTATTAGTTTCTATCAGTTTATCTTCTTTGTGTTTTTAATAAAATTATATTTAAAAAACAATTTGCAATTCAAAAACAAGCTAATATAAAAATTAGATCATTCCTACTCCTTCATTGTAAGGATTCACTTACTTAAATCTGATAGAAATTTCAATTATTCTAACTGATGATTTCTGTTAAGAGTCTCTATTTTTCCTTTTTTTTAGTTGCATAGCAGGTAAAATAATTTCAACAAAAGATGCAGATGGTAAAAGTTAATATAATAGAATGAGCACATGTAAGTTTTTTGCACAATCCACCGGAATTTTAGACCAATGCTTGCAGATTGAGATAACTGCAGTAAATTTATTCCATACATTTTTTCATTTTTAGCTGTTATATGTTCCAAAAATGTACTCTTGTGAGTTCTTATGAATCACAAATCACTTTCACAGAACTATCAAACAAATTTGCCCCATTAATTTACAAAGATTTCTAAAAATTATTTTTTTTCACGAACTATATAGCACCAATGTCACTAAAACAAAAGCCATCAATTGTGAAATTATGCACAAATGTGTAATTCTGCATTGTATAACCTGATTGGATTACTGAAACCTAGGTATATAATAAAGAATCAGCCAAAGATCCACTGAGATTAGGATCCTATTTCCAATTATAGCCAGCAAAATGTTTTGTAGAAATTAACTTAGATCACTTTATCAAATAACAATCCCAAACTGCTAACCATTTATACAAATTATTGTTTAGCTTTGACTCTGGGAATAAATGCAGTCTACAATTATTGCTAATGCACTGCCATTTCTTCTTAAGCACCAGTGAACTATTAAATCTTCCTTAATTGTATTATAGTATTTACTTTCTAAGTATTTCTTAAGATAAATCTGGAAAATGTTCAACTACTTTACCCGTTTACCCCTTTAATCAATATTCGAAATGATAATGTATCATATATTGCACAAGCTAACATGTAGTATTATTCATCACTGGCCAGGAATATTCTGACTAAGACACACTGCTTATAAGAAAATGACATAGTATTCCTGATACCAGGATTATAGACTGTAATAATACAAACACTTGCAACATGGAAAAATAACAAATTCTCATGTATATACGAGGCATAAAATACTTATCTTTTCCTTTCAAATCAATTTTTTTGTGAATGTGAAATCTTTTAGACTTTTTAAAAAGAAACATATTTCAATAAATTCCAGTGGAAGTTATTAAGCAATGCAAAGGCTTAAATGGTAGTTATTTATTTCTGGAGAGATAATTAATGTACCTCTGTTATGTCGAGGCATACTGAATATTTAAAGCTCTAAGCAAATTGTTTCAAAACGAGAAACAAAAAAAATATTCTGTCTAATCTAACCACGCTTTATGTTCAATATCTACCAAAATAAAATCATGTACACTTTTTCTGCCTGACTACCTCAATTAATCCAACAATAATCATGCATGGTGAAGCATATGTTAATTCTTTTGGCATCTAAACAATGCATCTAGCATTGTTTTCATGCAGAACCAACATCTTTAACAATTTTTGCAAATTATTTCTGTTCATCTGTTTACTATGATTGTATTTTAAAGATTAGATCATAATAACTGAAGTTATCAAGTTTTCAATTCAAGAATTTTAATTATGCAGAACTTTTGCACATATAAAAGCAAAAAAATGTTAATTTGAAAGGAAACCTGCAAGAAAAATCATAATAAAAGTTTTATCAGCTATGTTTGTGGAAGACCAAGTTCATGACATCCTTTAAAAATAGTTAAAATTTATACAAACTGTTACATGTCACTAAATGCTCAGTAGAGCACAAGCTGTTTCAGCAAACCATTATGTTGTCAGCCATCCCCTTTTTGTCGACCATTCCAGTAACTGGAAGTGACTTAACCATTTATTTCACAAACGCACTGCTTTTCATAAGATGTGAAAGATGAAAGATGTATTAGACAAACTTAATTATTGCATTATATTTATGCAGCTGATATGTGCAAAATAAAATGTATATTGTTCAATGATCACTGATGTAATTATAGTTTCAATTTTGTCCCTCCATGTGTTTAGCTAACTATTTCTGATAACATAGAACAAATTTTTAACAGGTGAATACCTAAAATAATGAATACACTGTGTCAAATAAATCATATTTCTCAACATAACACATCCAGTAATAAATTAGATCTATACTGCCATAATTTTTATTGTTCTGCACAGCACTGTTTTGAAATGTAACTAGAAATACTGAATTTGATGCCTGTCAAAAATATTACACTTAATGTATTAACAATCCTGATTTAACTGAATGAATGCTATGTTATCATTACTGAAACCTCAAGCAGGAGGACATCTTTCATTTTTTGGCTGTCCCCATAAGCCTACTTATATGAGAAACAAGATTCAAGCAATAATAGCTGGAAAGAAATGGAGTTTAGCAAAAAGAAAGTTATGTACAAAGACACATATCCAAGAAGATTTAAGATATACTTCAATAGATGGTAAATAATAAAAATACAATTATATCCACAGCTTATGCTGTAACAGAATCTAAGATAAAGAATTATATTTTACCACTCTATAATACATGTTTTCTTACTGAAATTGAATATTGATTTAACTAAATTTCAACTGATTACACTAGCAATTCAAATACACTACTTGAGACATATTCAAATATTTAAATACTTTGGCTACATTGTATCAAAACAAGTTGCTTAGTATATTCATAATCTCCTGTTGTCTTTTCTATTTTATGTCTTGAAGAAAATATTAAAAAGCAGACATTCAACATCTCAGTGCACAAATAACTCTAATGAATGCAAAACAGTTTCAGTTATGATTTAAGGCTTTTTGGGGACATTTCTACATCCAAAAGAAATGTCATTCAACACCTGAAATTCAGGGGACACTCAAAGTATGTAAAACTAGCTAGAGTCAACAAGAAAGAAAAAGAAATGAATTCAATTTTGGTAGATGGAAAAGAGATGCATATTACCATATACCTTTCATTAAACACCTGGCATTTGAGAAGCAATTAATTAAGATGTAGGATCATACCAATTCTAAACAGACACATTTAAGAAGCCCTAAAATCAGTTTCTGCACAGCTATGATTGTCAAATTTGCTACTCAAGCCAAGAGGAAGGATGGGGAAAAGAAAACCCGTGTTGTACTTTTAAAGCCAGAGCCTATGAAATCCGAGAAGCCAAACAAAAGGAAACGGATGGGTAACCCTTCAAGATATTAGAAGATATTTAAAATTTACTTACTGCTCCTACTAAAGCTAAAATTGTTTCTGAAATTACGAGGCAGGAAAAGCTTAACTAGGGTTTCACCTACAGAGGGAGCGAAAATCCCTAGGAGACCGCATGTTGTCTGCCTCAGCCAGGTTAACGCTGAACCTTTAAATCCCTCTACGGCCATCCGTTTACGGTCCTTTTCACGCAACCATGAGCTGACGTGCAATCCAGCGACCTGGGAAGGAGGCGGGAGGCGGGGGTAAGCGAGGTCCCCGCCAGGGCCAAGGTGGAAGCGGGAAGAGACTCCGCAGCGGCGGCCCCTTACCTGAAGCACGAGAGGCTCCGGGTTGAAGGCGAGCGTGATGAGCAGCTGCATGCGCTCCGACTCCTTCAGGTTGCGGAGCAGGAAACTGCCCGAGTCCTTGGTCTCGGCGTAGCGACGGACGAGGCGGTCGAGGAGGCGCTGCGACGGGCAGTGCACCAGGTCCGACCAACCTTCCACGACGTCGGGAGTTAAAAGTCGGACGTCTCCGTTGATGCTGGCGAACTCGGTGGCATGCAGGGCCTGGAGCAAGTCGCAGCGTCCCCTGCCGGTGGCGCGCCGGCAGATCTTGGCGTCGATGTCGGCGAGCTCCCGCGCGGAGCCCAAGCGCTTGAGCACGACCCGGCGGCTGCCTTCGCGGGGCTCCCCATAGCGAGCGAAGTAGACGTTCTTGACGTTGAGGAAGTCGAGGAGGCGCAGGCGGCCCCAGCTCTCCAGGCGCAGCTGTCCGTTCAGGAACTTACGGCACCAGCTGGTGCCCCAGCAGGCCGGGCACTTGTTCAGCTGCAAGAAGCGCCGCTCGGCCAGCTCGTTGCGTTGCAGGGAGGCCAGCAACGAAGGCGAGTTGAGGGCCAGCGCCGCCGCCAAGATACCCAGCACCGCCAGCTTCACGTAGCGGTACAGCCGCCCCAACTTCAGCGACACCAGCCGGAGCATCGTCCGCCGCCGCCGCCGCAACCGACCGACCAACTGGCCGACCGGCCGGACCAGCCGGCGGGGCACCCCCCTCACTGACACTGCCTCCCGTCCTTTCGCACCCTGCACTTCTTCCCACGCTGCAGCGCCAGCGCCGATAAACTCTCCACCGCGAGGCTCGCCTGATAAAAAGCAGCCAAGTTACGGAGGGGAGGGGGAGGGGAGGTGAAGGGGCGGTGCCGAGGCCGCCGCCGAGAGCCCGCCGGACGGGGCCGCCCCACCCCCTTCGAGGGGAGGAGCTCCAGCAATCACTGCTGCCACACTGGCGCTAAACGGCGCGCGCCTCCGATCCGAATGGAGGCGCGTGAAGGATTAAGCACGGGCGAGGTTGCGGGCTGGCTGGCGGCGCGGGGTGGGTGGGATTGAGGAGGACGGCGCTTCTTTCATGGGGGTGCACCTTCCTATAACTCTGTGCACGGAGGGTGGGGGACTAACTCCGGTATGCTTCGCCGAGTCAGTTTGAGATGGAGGAGGATGGAAGGAGGCGGAGCCGGAGGGGCTCTGAATAGTGGAGGGGGGGGCGCGTAAGAGGGTGTGGCTTTGCGGGAGCGCGCTCCAAGCGGGACGGGGGAGGGATGGATTGTGTCGCCCCTCATTACGTCTCCACATCTAAATCCAACTGCATAACAGTGTATTGTCTCCTGAGCGCTTTTCTATTTTTATTTTATTCTCGGTCTGTTTAAGAAGAAGGGGGAAATGAGGCGGAATGAGAGAAATAAGCCGCGTCCGCCATGTTGCCTTTATTGGAAAAGGGGGAGGGCGAGGCACTGGGTCGGTCCTCCCTCCTGTCTTGACCTTCGGTTAATTGGGGCCAATTAATTTGAACATCTCCCCCATTAAAACCGTGCGAATGAGGGAGTGGGCCGCAACCGTCGTCGTACTTTTCCAGCTCCCCTTTGCCCCTCTAAGCCGTTCTCTGAGATTGCTAAAACTCGCGGCTGACCAAAGCAGTTCTGGCTTTCTGCAGAGATCAGCCGCGCTGCGCTGGAAACGGGGGTTGCTTTTAGAAAGTCAAAAGAATAGCATTTGGGAAACTTAATATATGTCCCACATTTATACAGAGACACGTATGAGCTGTCCAAGTGATGGGAGTTCCTTTTAACTCCCAGGTGGCAAAAAGAGAAAGGGGTACATTTTAAGAGCAGACCAGTGCATTTGTGCAATGATGGGTTTAAATCAGATGTTTTATATATATATATATGCTGTTCAGCTTCCTTCAGGTATTATCCCACGTCATTGTAGTGCTTTTAAAGTTGTAGCAAGGTTTCAGCAGAATCTCATCTGCCATCATCACATACAAACTCAATACAGAAGCCTGATGATGGCAGATGAGATTCNGTGGGATAATACCCGAAGGAAGCTGAACAGCACACATGTAAGTACCCACGAAAACTTAAAAAAAAACATATATATATGTATACACACACACATATACAGAGAGAGATAAAGATATTTTATTCTCCTGCTGCATAAAATTATTTAAACAAGATTTCTTGTGTACATACAACATAGTTGTCCAAATACGATCAGCTAACTGTAAATGAAGTTGGTCTACTATTGGTTAGATTTATATTGGCCAGATACCAGGTTTTCAAGATGAAGTTCATAATTTATTTGCACAACAACCCTGTGAGTTAGGTTGGATTGAGAGGGTGAATGTGCTCAATTTATCTGGTAAATTATCATGGCTAGGGCTTAGCACATCAGCATCTTAACCATCTCACCAGCCAGAATCTAAGTTGTTTAGAATCATTTTCACATGCAATGCTTAGTTAGCATTTTGTATGTTCCAAACAAGTATACATCATCTTAAGTGACACCTGTTATAATAACCATACTAATTTTAGGAATTTACTTTGTATTGTAAACTTGACTGTCACATTTTAAAGGAGAGTTGCAGAACCTGTATTCCATTAAATTACATTTTTCCCTAAAAGATTTCAAACTGCAGGTGTTTTGGTTATGTACCTACACCTCCACCTTGAACAAACTATAGTTACACAATAACATTGAGGGCAAAAACATTGTTTTGCAGTCTGTATTGCCTATGGGATGTTTCAGTATAAATAAAGGTATACTATCCTCCATGTAACTTTTTAGTTATGCATATGATTCAATATCAGTGAACAAGATTAAGAAATAATCTGACATAAGGTAGCAAAGATACCATATTTTCATTGCTGTAAGTAACATGAGTTGCAAGTAAAGTTAATTTCTTATATTTTGGATTTCAATAATTACATAGTTGAAAACAACTATATTAAGAAGATTGGATTTTCAGTTTGCATAAAATAATTGAATTTATGCAGAATATCGAGATTATAAATAACAAAATAGTATTAGTTCAGTTTAGGAAATATTGGTACACATAAAAATAATATGCCAAATTTCTGTTCTCCCTTTTTTATGATTACCTGTTTTTCCTTGGGGTTGGGGGATCAACTGATTATGAACAAATCAAAGAAATAAAACCACATATTAAGTTCTAGAAATTACCTTCTTATTTTAAATATATATATATTTGATAGGTGCCTAAGTGAAAATATTTCCATTTTCCACAGTCATAAAGCATAGCTACATTGCTCCCTCTGTAACTACTACTGATTTTGTTAACTTATCCCTTAAATTTATGTCAGTTCCTCATAATACTCTGCTCACAAAAATAAAGGGAACACAAAAATAAGACATCCTAGATCTGAATGAATGAAATATTCTTATTAAAATACTAGCGTGTCATTACATAGTTTGAATGTGCTGACACAACAAAATTCACACAAAAAATATTAATGGAAATCAAATTTAGGCAACCCGATGAGGTCTGGATTTGGAGTACACTCAAAAAAAGGTAAAAACACACACTACAGGGCTGATCCAATGTTGGATGTAGATCCTGATAAAAACAAGTCAAAATGAGCTCCAGTAGTATGTGTGCCTCCACAATAGCCTTGAAATGAACCTCCGACAATACCTGGGGCATGCTCCCTGATGAAGGTGCGACATGGTGCCTCCCGAGGGATCTCCCCCACAACCTGGACTAAAGCATCCTCCAACTCCTGGACAGTGCTCTTGGCTGCAAGCGTGGGTGGGTTGGTGCGATGGACGCGAGACATGATGTCCCATATGTGCCTCAATTGGATTCAGGTCTGGGGAACGGGGGGCCAGTCCATAGGCATCAATGCCTTCGTCTTGCACAAAATCAGGAAACTGCTGACACACTCAAGCCACATCAGTCTAGCATTGTCGTGCATTGAGAGGGTAACCCCAGGGCAACCGCACCAGCAATGGTCTTTACCAAGGGGTGTAGAATCTATCATCTGCGGTACCTATTGGCAGTCAGTCTAACCGTCTGGCGAACAATGGACGGACTGTTGCAGCCCCTAAACAGAAATGCCGACCCCACCACATTACTGACCCACTGCGAAACCAAAAACAAAAACAATCATGCCTGGAGGATGTTGCAAGGCAGAAAGAACATTCTCCACAGCAACCTCCAGACCCCTGTCATGCCTGTCAATGTGCTCAGTGTGAAGCTGCGCTTTCATCTTGTGAAAAGCACAGGAGTGGTCCAATGGTGAATTGAACAAATCTGGTTCTTGGCAAAGTGCCAACGTCCTTGCATGGTGTTGGGGCTGTAAGCACAACCGCACGCTGTAGACGTTCAAGACTCCCTCATTGAGCCCACCCTCGTGGACTCTGTTCTGACCAACATTGAGCAGGCCACCTTGCACATTTTGTCGGCCCGCTGGAATCATTTTGCAGGGCTTTAGCAGTTGCTTAGCTCCTGTTCTTTCTCTGTCAACAGTCTCTCCTGTCCCTCCTTGCACACAAAACAGAGGTTGTGGTCCTGAGGGGGTGTTGCCCCTCCTACGGCCTTCGTCCATGTCTCGCTGATGTTACTGGCCCGTCTCTGGTAGTGCCTCTATGCTCTGGACACACACTGACAGAACATAGCCAAACCTTCTTGCCTACAGCTCACACTGATGTGCCATCCTGGATGAGCTGCACTACCTGTAGCCACTGTGTTGTTGTAGACGTCCATCTCATCACTTACCACTTAGAGTGAAAGCACTGCCAGCATTTCAAAACGTGATCAACGCATCAGACAGAAAGCATAGGAACTGAGAAGTGCGTCTGTGTTGTCTTTTTGCAGATGTCTTGCCTAAAACTGTCTATGCTTTCCACCTGTTGTCTATTCCATTTGCGAGGGCACAGCAGTGAAATTGGTTGTAAATCAGTGTTGCTACCTAAATGGACAATTTTGATTTCACAGAAGTGTGATTGACTTGGAGTTACATTGTGTTGTTTAAGTGTTCCCTTTATTTTTTTTGAGCAGGAAATAGTAAGTAATTATAGGAAATAGTAGTTTTCATTATTCTGGTATATTGGTTCATAGATATTTTACAGAGCTTTAACTTATTATTGATAAATTGCTTAGAATTGTTCCTTGAAACAAATTTTAGAATCAATATTTTTAATCTGATAAGGGAATTGTAATATGAAACTTCTCTATGAATATCAAGTCTTGCTTGAACTTGAAGTTATTAACATTTTAAATAATATTCTTGAGCACTGAATATGTGAAATTTTTTCCAGTGCTAATTTCAATCCAAAGTGCATATTTGCAGCATATTAAACAAGTTAAAATAACACCATATGTTCTATGAGAATTAAAATTGAAAATTCAATATATATACACTGCCTTTAAGAAATTATATTTGGAATTTAATTAATAGTCTGTTCCTTTCAATTGTAATAGTAGAACCAACGTAATTTCCCATTTATATTGTATTTTATTTTAGTTTGAGTTTTAACTGTTACGTATCACTACATTTTTTTTACTTGTTTCTACATTTTTATACTGTGTCCAAACCATCTTGTCAACATTAGTAAAAATGTGTTATTTTTTTTTACTTTGTATGGTGTCTGGCTTTTAATTTAAGAATTATCATAATTTCTTTCATAAAAGGCTTTCATAATTTAATTTTCCCTTCATTTCTCTCAAAAATAAATTTCATAAATGTTTAATATTCTATCAGAAAAAAACATTTACAGGTAGGGAAGTATATTTCTCACAAAATTGAAAAAAATTGAAACACAGCCATAAGAAAGTTTTAAAATAATACATGTAGAACTTTCAAATAGTTTTAAAATAATGGTGGGGAGGAAGGATTGTTTTTTTTAGTATATTTTTGTGCTTTCTGTAAAATTAAAAGATATATCTGTAGTACACTAGAACCATCTACTGGATATTAGAGGAAGTAACAAGGTAAATTGTTATTTCCTCCAATGTTATGTTATATTAGATTACAGTATGTAAATATCTATGGATTATATTTTTCTCAGCTGCTGTATACATTTATTTTTCTCTGTATTTTTGTAATTTGGTAGCAATATAAATTGAATAAATAAGTACATTACAATTCTGATATCTAACTGAAAGCACACTGCAAGTCAGGAAGTAACTGCACCCTATATCATCTTACAGATAACAAACAGGCTAAAATTAAGATTTTAACATTATTTGAAACTTTATAGCCATACTGAAACAGAAGAATCTTAAGGCCGTGTCACACTGCACCAACGGATGCAAAGAGAAAGTAAAACGGACAAAAACGTTCGAAAACGCGATGTACTCACTGCCTCCATTTGGCTTCCTCTCTATCTGTCCAGCATCCGTTTATTGACGTTTCATCTGCTCCAAAAGTTTTGGGCTGCCTAAAACTTTTCGCGCGAAAATGAATCCAAATCGTCATTCTGCATCCGCTACGCATCCACTACACATTCCGTTAATGCATCCGTTACGCATATCGCTACATCCGCTAGGGGACGTGCCGCTGCCCACGCGCAACTCGCACCTGCCCCAGACACAGGGAGGGAAGCGAATACGGACGCAGAATGGAATGCCTCGGATGCAAAACGGAAACTAAAGCGTTTTAAATGGAAAAAACGTTCGCCAGAGGAGACCATCTCGGAATGAAGGATGTCTACACGGAATGGCCTAGAGGATGCCTAGAGAATGCAAAGGGACACCTATACTGCCCCTATAAAAAGGGGGAGGAACTCGCTTGCATGTCCTTGCAGCCCAGCAGCCCAGCTGTGCAGACCTCTCTCAGCCTTCATCTGACTCTTCCTCTTCCACAGGGCATCCAGGTCATTGTCCAGCAAGGATGCGACAAAATCCTTTCGGCAGCCAACATCCTTGTTGCAACACTGTGAAACCAATTACAAGTCTCTGTCAGCAGTACTACGGGAAAAAAGGAAGGCACACCAAAAAAAGTCTGGCTCCAAAGATGGTTTGCCAGAAGAGCATAGACATACTGTTACGACAAAGCTGAATGGTGGAGCTCAGGAACGAAGCTCCATCGGCGCGTTCGCAGACACTTCATGAAATATGCCTCCCAGCCATGTTTTGATGAAGCTTGTGCAAGCACCTGACCCCAGGTTTGACAAAGACAAACACCAACTTCCCAAACCAGCCTGGAACCTGGGCTCAAGGTGAAACTCACTCTGCGCCACCTGGGCCTCAGGGACCCTACAGGAGCAATGCAGCACGGGCTATGGAGGGTGCCCGCCCAGCCAGCATCAGCTTTGTTTCGTCAAGAGAAGTGGTGCGGCCATCATAGAATGAATACAAGGATGGAGCTCCTGCAGTACCCCTCACTGAAGGAAGGCTGAAGAGAATGTTGCAGAGCAGTGGGTATCAGAAGTGAAACAATCCCCCAACACAGTTGAAGCCATAGAATGGAGCACGTGCCTGCCAAAGCTCCAACCAACCTCAGCTCCACTCTTATGTCAACTCCAAGGGCTTCTCAGCCATCATCCTCTTCTCCATGTCGATGCTGATGACAGATTCAATGGTACATCGATGCTTCACGGAACGGCTCATCCTTCAGATGCCCAGGTATAACAAGTCAGTCACCTCAAGGAGGGGCTGGAAAAGCAACCATCAGTGTGTGGGCTTCCCAGAATCCACGACCCGCTGCCCAACGACACACAGATGTGCCTACTTCCATCGTGGGGATGACACCTTCTCCCTAACAACTACCTCATGAAGCCCTAAGCCTCCAAAATACCTCACCCTGTGAAGAGAGGCATCTTATACTGCAGGCTGTCAGGGCAAGGCTGGTGGTGGAGAACGCCTTTGGCAATCCTTGCGCAAACAGGTTCCAGGTACTAATAGCCAACATTCAGGATCGCCCAGAGACCATCGAGGAGGATCGGGAAGCTTGCTGCATCTGCACAATCTCATGCGCACGCTACCCGGTCTTGCAGAACAGGCTTGTGGACCTCCAGCAAGGCAATGGGGACATGGAGCCTGGGGAATGGAGGCAAGGGCGAAACCTTATAGAACACTGAGGGTGTGCAAGGGCCCAACAGAGCCTCACGTGAGGCGAAGAACAGCGCAACCTCCTGAAACACTGATGCAATATCCCAGCTGGAGCGTGGAAGTGGCAAGACAGGATGGTAGATGCTTAATGGTTGCTTCCTTCAGCCTGTCTCATCACATGGATGAGAATTGGACCATGTATGTTGGGTGTGCCTACAATGAACAGGGCGTTTAATAAAGAGTTGTGTTTTGTTCAAATGTGTGGATCAATGCTTACATTGTTATTGATAATGAAGGGCCATAGGGGTGGCAATTGGGAGGGTGGACCATCCAGTCCCACTAGGCTTACACTGGAGGTTTATCTATCCCATCCACAGGTATCCCTTCCCATCCACAGGTATCCTTCCCATCCCACAGCTTATCTTAACCCATCCCACAGGTATCCCTTCCCATCCCACAGCTATCTTAACCCATCCCACAGGTATCCTTCCATCCACAGCTATCTTAACCCATCCACAAGCATGCAAAGGCTAAACACATTTCTAAAAGTTTCCACCCAGACTTTATAGAAAAATATAAATGAAGCAAGTGTGTGAAACAAAGATAAACTTTATTAATAACAAACTGTAAAAGCAAAATGACCCAAGTCAAGTGTCCAAATAAAGTCCACAAATATCCAGGCAGCCAGTCTCTGGCACTCCTCTTGTCACTCGGAGGTGTGTGCCCAGTCTAAGGTGTTATGTTAGGGTGCAGGTGCTGTGGAGGTGGGTGCTGCTGCAGTGCTGGTCTGAGGTGTTGCTGGAGTGCCTGGCCCCGAGAGGACAACAGAGACGGTGTGTTGAGGAAGGTCTCGGAGAGCTGGCTCAGCCCCGCGATGCTGAGAGGTCCTTCATCCATGCCATGGGGTGTCACGCCCAGTACTTAGGACAGATGTACTGAGGGCGGGATTGGCTGTGGGACACGGAGGAAGGAGTAGTGTAGTGGGGCTGCCTGGTCTGCAGCGGGGTCAGGACTGGCGTGGGTGGCATCATTTGCGTGGCTGGCATCGCTGTCATGGGTGTTGCCCGATGCTGTGCCTGCATGTGGAAGGGCTGCTGTCTGTGCTGCTGGACCTCCGGGTAGCTGTAGCCCTGGAAGGTGAGGGGCTGTGGAAGCCCTGGTATGGGAGGGACATCACCTGGGGTGGAGGAGCAGACTGGACTGGTGGGGAGCAGGTTCAGCTGGATCTGGAGGGTTGTTAAACAGCGTGATGATTCACACCTGGTACTGGGGATACGCCATCTTCTTGAGGGTCGTTTTACATAATTGAGGAAGGGCTTGCGGTTGGAGGAGGAGGATTCGATGGGGACCAGCTGAGAGAGGCGACCTATGCTGTTGCGGATGGTGTCCCTGATCTCCACCAGGACATTGTGGCTGTGCCCCTCCTGCCGTCTGGCTTCTGCCTTACTGTGGGAGGTGGAGGTGTGGGGTGGATGCGGCTTCGGGCAGCTCATAGTTCCTCTCTCCCACCGCACCAGGGAGTCCTCATCGCTCTCCACCACACTTTCCACACCTGCCCAGGGGTTCTCCACTGTGGCACGCTCCACAGAAACCTGGCTGGAGACAGGGACTGACTCTCGGCTGCAAGAGGACTGGTCGCAGCAGGCTGCCAGAGAGAGAGGGTAGACAGATGGGCTCCTGGTGCTCCTTGGTGGTGGACCTCACCCTCGCAGGAAGCTGCACTTGGCCATTACATAGTCTCTCTGTCCATCAGCTTAACCGCGGCCTGGCCAGATTTTTTGAGGTGCACTTCCCGTACCAGGTGTGCATGTGCTTCCACCAGCCGAGGAGCAACATCAGGTGTGTAGCCCAGACTCTCCGCCCTCTCTCTCCAAGCAGCCTGCTTCCGTTTGGTGTCCCTGTACAGCCGGTGTGCCTTCCCCGCCACAGATAGTCGTTCCCCTCAGCCACTCAGCACCTCATCCTCGTGTTCCTCCTCGATGCCAGTATTGCCTCCTTCCCGTCCCGGCATACGCCTCTCCTCCCTTTGCAGGACCAGACAGTCCCTCATCAGAGGGCTCCAGGTGGTAGGGGCTGCTCCTCACACACCAGCAGCAGCAGCAGCAGCAGGATCACTAATCAGCATCAGCAGGATCACAATCAGCAGCAAGCAGCAGCAGCAGCAGCAGCAAGACCAGATCAGCGAGCAGCAGAGTAAAGCAGCAGCAGCAGGGTCAGCAAGACCAGGAGCACGAGCAGCAGCAGCAGCACGAGCAGGACCAGGAGCAACGAGGCAGGACAGGAACACGAGCAGAACGAGCAGGACCAGCAGGACCAGCAGGACCAGGAGCAGCTTCAGCAGAGTACGCAGCAGAAGCACCACTGCCAGGAGCAGCTAGAGCAGAAGCTCCAGCAATTGAAATAGCGAGCCCAGCAGCAGAAGCCCCAGCAGAAGATGAGTCAGGGCCAGGGGCGGGAGGGTGGCCCTGTCCCTCTTGCCAGGGATGGCGGCAGGTTCCTGGAGGCTTGCGCTTCTTCCCCATGGTTGTGGGGTTGCTGGCTGGCAGAAAGCTTGCAGGAAGGCTGGCAGGCACCAAGGCTGGCAGGAAGCCTGGCAGGAAGCCTGGCAGGAAGCCTGGCAGGAAGGCAGGCACCAAGGCTGGCAGACAGACTGGCTGGCAGGGAGGCTGGAAGGCAGGCTGGCAGGAGGCTGGGAAGGCAGGCTGGAAGGCAGGCTGGAAGGCAGGCTGGCAGCAAAGCTGTCAGGGAGGCTGGAAGGCAGGCTGCCAGCAAGGCTGGAAGGGAGGCTGGAAGGCAGGCTGCCAGCAAGGCTGGCAGGAGGCTGCCCAGGAGGCTGGGGGCAGACTGGGAGGCAGGCTGGAAGGCAGCCTGGAAGGGGGCTGCCAGCGGAGGCTGGGAGGCAGGCTGGCAGGGAGGCTGGCAGCGCTGGCAGAAAGGCTGGAAGGCAGACATGCAGGCAAGGACTTGATGTATGAAGCAGCAGGTCTTTCCTCGAATGCTGGCCACGAGTGGCTGCTTCCCTTTATATCCGAGGTGCTTGCGCAATGCATACCCCCGCATGCGCAATTAACTTCAGGCATCCGTTCTGCTTCGCTGTGCATCCTCTAGGCTTCCGCTCTTCATCCGCTGTGCATCCGTTCTGCGTCCGTTTTTTCTGTTCCGCATCCGCTTTGCTGAGACCCCCCGAAGTCCTGCATTCCGCTGCTCCCATGCGCTCCCATCCGCTGGGCTTCCATTTCGCATCCACTTTGCATCCGTTCTGCGTCCTCCCCGCGTCCGTTCCTTTGCGTGTTATCCACTTCAATTATGCAAATTTTCGCCCCTTTTGAGCGCAGAAGCAACGGATGCAACATTTTTCTCTTCCGTTGTGTCCTTTTGGCATCCGTTGGGCAGTGTGACAGGGCCTTTATCTCCAAATATGGTAGATAGAACAGTGGGTAATATACTTACTTATATCAACCTAACTTAAGATTGAATAGCTTTTTATTTCTTTTCAGTGTTCACTGGTAGACAATGCTGTGAATTTCAGGTGGATGGATAAATGTTTACTGTAGTTTATTTACAGCTTTTATCAGAATGTTTCTGTAAATTATTTTTATTTAATTATTATCAATCCCAGATACTCACTTTATTTGCTGTAAACTTTTCTAGTTCTGGACTAATATACTGGTGATTGTTACAGTCTGTCGTAATCTTAATCATTTATACATATATAATTCAAAGAGCCTTTATTTTATTTCTCTTGTTTTTCTGTCAGTATATGGCATTAAAAAAAAATAGTTGACCACTAGATGGCAATGAAAGGAACAACTCTATGCTGCTATTTGGCATTCCCTCACAAAGTAGCAGCCCTGATCTGATAGTGCTACCATGCTGTGTATGAAACTTACAATATTTTAAAAACTTAATAGTATAAATAACAATATATTAAAAATACATAATATAACAATATATTAAAAATATTAAAAATACAGCTTAACACCTGGTTAAATCCAAACCTTCCCTACATAAGTTCTTTGAATAAATCTTGCCCGCACACCGGTATCACTTTGAATCTTGTGAAGGTCAAGATAAATATGATATGAAACAAAACTATTTTTGTTCATTTGAATAGCATTGGTCATGGTGAACAGTCCCGATTTAGTAAAAATATGATTAAACTATTGTTAGCAGGAAAAAAATCCATCTTAGTTTATAAGATAAGTCAGGTATAAACTACCCTAGAAATTACAGGACTTACATCAGTTTTCTGCATACAGTTTTCATTTAGTAACCACTGTGAAACAGTCACTAAGTGTAACCATATGACTGTACTTACAGACTATAGTTGTTGCTCACTCAAAACCATTTGTTCAGCTACTATCCCAAGTTATGACTACATTGAATGAATGGTAATTGTACTGGTTCTCAAAATTACAGTGATTGAAGAAATCCATGTTCATGTGATCAGAATTTGGTTACTGGCTGCCTGATCACATTTACAACATAGGACATGCTTCAATTTCTCTCACCCATTTATGTTCCCTCACTTGTCTTTGGCTACTGTACCTTGCTTTGCTCTACATTGCCACCAACCTGCTCTTAGGCCACTGCCATCTCTGTTATTAAGGAATTGTTTGAGATTTAATTTTATGGAAGCAAAAACAGTGTGACCATTATATCATTTAAAATAAAAAAAAATTCAGTCTCAAAACTTGTACTCTATTCTACATTTATATTTTGCAAGAATTAAGTTTCTGCAAAATGTACAAGCAAATAACACTTCATCTACATCAGGCCCGCAGGCTGAATCTGGCCTGTAGGATGTTTCGATCTGGCCCACAGATCTAGCGGTGCCTCTGCCTGTGAAAATGGAGCTTGGGAGGGCTGTTTGCAGCCCTTTCAAGCTCTGTTTTCACTGGCAGAGGGTTGCATGAGGCCATTGCAGCTGAAAACAGCTCAGTAGCCCATTCTTGCTGGCAGAGCACTTGGGCCCCCACAGGCATCTCTACGGTGAGTCATGAGCTGGCCATGCCCACCCCTCACTCCAAGGTTAAACGCAACCCTGATGTGGCCCTCAATGAAATCGAGTTTGATACCCCTCATCCACATGAAAAGAAGCCTGCTGTCTTTCTTTAATTGAAAATCTGTTATGGAACAAGGATTCCTTATTTTATTTTAATATAGTAAACTCATTTTTTAAAAGATCATGTCTGCATTGGCTTAAAAGCTGTCTGAATTATGAATGAACAATTAGGAGACTAGGATTATATTACTAACTATATAAAGTCTTTATCTGTTTGTCTATTTGTACCCTGAAATTAGCCCAAAGACTGCATTAAGCTTCAACAAATTTTTGAATCAAGGCATCTAAAATCCACTAACTTAAAGAATGTATAAATGTCTGTGACCCATTATTATTATTCCTGCAGAATTGAAATTTTCCATAATGTTCACACCAGTTTTATTCGCAATGTTGTCCCCATTGTAGCATTCTCACAGTCATGATGTGCAATACTTCCTGCCAGCTTCCCACAAGCAAAGAAAATGGGAAAAATAAGCAGGAAGTTGAAACTTGCTTATGTGCTCACTGCTTTTTTACCTGTCTGTGGTCCTTATCTGTTTCAGTAAATATTGAAGCTTTATTATTGAAGTTTGTTTGCCATTACAATTGTTTTTATATTTATGATATATCTTCTTCTTAGAACAGGGATGTCAAATTCAAGGCTCATGGGCTGGTTGCAACCCACGGATGCTTAGATCTGGCCCATGGAGCCACCCTGGAAACAGTGAAGAACTGGCCCACAGTGCCTCTGGCAGTGAAAGTGGATCTCAAAAATGGACCCTTTTGATGCAGGAAGCCATCA
Organism: Laticauda laticaudata; assembly: GCA_004320025.1. Taxonomy (NCBI): domain Eukaryota; kingdom Metazoa; phylum Chordata; class Lepidosauria; order Squamata; family Elapidae; genus Laticauda; species Laticauda laticaudata. The sequence continues at coordinate 55,286 of BHFT01023331.1, forward strand.
CAATCAAAAGTGGTGCCTGGGGGGAGCGCTTAGAGTTCCTTTTTCAGTGGCAGAGTGCTTGCAAAACAAATAAAGTGGATTCCCCTGGCCCTGCTTGGGCCACCACATGTGCCCCCAACACAAGTGATGTCGAGCTGGCTACACCAACCTGGCCCCGCAAAGTCAAATAAAACCCTGATGCGGTCCTCAATGAAATTAAGTTTGATACCCCTATATTAGAGATCACAGAACCATCCAGCATTGAGGTTAAAAAAAATATGGTCAGCCTTTAATGTTTCTCTCTTCTGCTAGCGTATGAACCTCCTGTGTTTTTACCCCACCGCCCAAAAAAATTCATATGTATCATAAAAGCTTTGGCTATTTCACTCTGTTTTTACTCTTTTATTTTTCTCCAATTCAATTCTCCAATACTTTTTATTGTTATACAGAATGCTTCTGCATGCATAATTTAGTATGCATACAACAGTTTCATTTCTGGATGCATAATCCAGAGAGAAGTACAACCAGTAAACAATTTTAAGATTGGTGAAGGATTATGTATTTATTGTTGTTTTTCTACTAAAGCTTCTATAATGCTTCTGCCTCTGTTGCTTGATGAACAGAGAATTTTGATGTGTTATGGACGAACTAAGCTTGATTACTGGTTGCTCTAATGAGTAGTATAATAGGATTATTTTGACACACTTTAATTTTCATTCATATGCTTGGCCATTTAAATGCGAACTGTAACAGGGTTTTTACTGCAACAATTTGCTTGCATTTAAAAAAGATAAGTAAGAGTGACGATGCCCAGAGGTACAATGTCTGGAAAAAGGAAGGAAATTTTAATTTTTTACAATGAAAATTATCATGATAGCTTAATACAGTCCCTAAATAAAGAAGTAGGTGGCAAATGACTGTAAGGGAGGGAATTGTATTTGAACATATTCAGCTTCCTTGTTGGATTACCTACTCCAAACAATTGTATAAAATGTCCTAAGTATTTAATATGTTTCCTTTCACAACAGTTTATTGATGGATATTGTTTATAACAACCTGAATATAGTAAACAAGTAATCACTGTCTTATTGGACTTTATTAGTTTGAAATATAGATCACTGTTGCATTCTGTCAATGTTAATGTTATATCTGTCGTTACTTTTTTGCTATAATCTTCTATATTGTGATAAAGGCTGGTTTCCAGTTTAAAACATATTATTTCAAATAGTGCAACAGCTGGATATAGTGGGTAGGAAGGCAATATCATACAAATTACATCTCTTGCTCTTATGAGACATATGAAAATCTATCACTTGGAAAACATTGGTACCATTAGGTAATTTACCTGTTATACATGTACATTTACAGTTAAGATACAACTTTTTGTGATGCTCAGTTTATGTTCTAAAAACATTGTTGGGCTATATATTTGTCAGTAAATCATTAGCTATTTTGAAAGAAGCAAAGGACTATTACTATCATCTGCTAGATGATGAAGAAGAAGAGGAGGAGGAATGCTTTTTCAC